>CABFVX010001739.1:91742-145090 GCA_902151425.1 Timema shepardi
CTCCCCCCCCTCTCCTTTTTTTTTTCCTACCCACCTCAAAAAACAGAAACAGGGGGGGGGGGGGGGGTTTCCATTGAGTTTCATTATGGACAGGTTTGACTGTACTACAATTTGGCAATGTTAAGTTATTTAATACCTTAAATAGTTGCAGAGATAAGAAAATTTCCACTTCTTTTAAGTACCCTAAAAGTATTTTTCATAGGAGAATTAAAAGAACCAATTTATTTATCATCTTAATCATTGCTTAGATACAAATTTTAATCATAATCGTTAGAGCCGATTTTGAGAAAATGGATTTTTCTCTTTTTGTCCTTTATTAAACTACTCTTAATTTTAGGGTTAAGCACACACACACACACACACACAGAGCATTGCAATAACCACTTTTTTGGGTTTGGTGGGGCATGAAACGTCAACATTAATCAACAGCTCATGTTATTTTTTTTAACATTTGCAATACTTGACCTTTATTGTTCAAAAAGTTAAAAAATATATATATATCTGCATTTAGCTTGAAGATTATTTGTTCTATAAAAATATGTTTCAAATAAAATATTTGTATTGTAAATAGATCTACATATTTACAATTATGAGTAATTACATATCAGACTGGAACCTTTAGGCATTTTATCGAAAAAATTAGAGTAGCCATTTTGTTCATAATATTGATCAATGCTTAGAAATGCAAATTAATCAAAATTGTTAGAGCCGATTTTGTCAAAATCGATCTCCCCCTTACCCCCTTCTGTAAACTAACCTACATTTCGAGTTAGATATCCAATACTAAAAACCCCTCAGGGCAACCTTATGAAAACCCTAGATACCAAGTTTTAGCCGATCAGTAAAATTGTTTAGCCTCTAGTTCGAGGTACAGACAGACAGAAATTCAAAATCCACTTTTTTCTGATTTGGGGGGTCATGAAACGGGGAAATTTATCAAAATATAGAGTTTAACTTTTTTGGCGATCTCCATACTTTCTCAACCTGTAAGATAGTGAGAAAGTAAAAAGCCTAGATATTACTTCTTTTAATTTCATGGGTGACTACTTCCCCTTCAGAAAATGAAAAAAAGAAGCAGTCACCTTTGTGCATTGGTTTCTTCCCATATTCTTCCTCTTTCCCTAAGTGTGCTTTCTTCATTAAATTTACATTTATTAGTTTTTGTTTTTATTTATTTTACTCTTCATTATTATAAAAATCTATCCTTCATACACAATACTTGTGTCTGTGAGGTTTAAGGAGACAACTCAAATAATTTTAAAATAAATAGTTCTTACCTCACTGTAACACTATTCACACTTACACTTTTGCAACTGAACAAAGAAATAAGGTTTCTCAGAACAAACCCTTGACCTCTTTCCCCACAGTTGCCTGGAAAAGATCCGTTTGGCTGTGATCCCTTTGAATCCTTGCATCCAGCAAGTGGTGGGCCCCCACCTCGACCAGAGAGTCCCAGCCCTGCGCTGCCACCAAAGAAAAGTAAACAGCCGCCCCCTCGCCCAGCCCCTCCACGGCCGTTGCAGCAGCCCACCATGCGAGCAGCACCCCTCCCTCCTACTCCTAGTCCAGACCCCACAGTTGGCAGGGACCCTTTCAGCAACCCTGGTGCACACACAGACCTCTTTGCAGCCGACCCCTTTGGTGAGGAACCTGCAGCTGCACCGGTGGTTGCTCATAATGACCCTTTTGCGAGCAGCAGTGGTAGTGGAGCAGGGTCATTTGCAGACTTTTCCAACTTTGAAAGCAAGGTGAGTTTTCATTAGATAAATGTCACACCCTTGTTTCAAGCATGTATATTATTTAATCAAATCCTGAATATTTCTATAAAAATACATTATAAACTAATATCTATCCCCTGGAAGAATCTATTGTCAAAACTTATTTTTGAGTTTTGAGCTCCAAGGCTTTGCCCAATTTTACTATTATTTTGCTTTGACTCAATGTTGCGGCCAAGGCCAAAAGGGGGAGGTTTGGGGGTTCATACCTTCTCACTAAATTGTATGAACAAAATATATATGGCTTTATTCATTGTTCAAACAATATCAAAAATAAGATAAAAATACAAATTGGGGGGCTGTGTTACCATAAAAAAAACTCTTCAGAGATCTTCTAGAGGTGTTAGAAATTTTCCTAGCCCTCAGCATTTTGGGGGTTATTTTGCCATTAAAAAAACACCTTACAGAGCTTCAAAAAGTGTTAAATATTTAGAAATTTACTGAGCCTTTGACAGGTAGGGGGTTATTTTACCATGAAAAAAAAACACTTAAGAGAGCTAGAAATGTCTTATCATTTAGAATTTTTCTCTAGCTTCCAGCAATTGGGAGATGTGCCCACCGAAACCCCCCCTGAAATTATTGGCTGGCTAGGGCCTTGGTTGCAGCAAACAACTTTCTCTAAGGGTTCTAGTTAACTTGATTGGTTGGACCAAACATGCCTCCTTATAGCAAGGTCCATGCATATATAATTGATCTTACTTGTACAACAGGCTCATTCTTAAAACTTAGAATCAAAGAATCTATTTATAAAAATTAACATTTAAAAATCATAATTCATTAGTTTATGAATCATAACCTTTAATTTTAATCTAAAGAAAAGCGAAAATACCTTTGTAATCACTCAAATATTGTGTAATATGTTTTATGCTCCTAAAATAGGTTAAAATGTCAACTCTGCATATGTACAGTTAAAAATAACATGATGGCACTATTACAGAATTTGTTTGACAATAAATAACTGGTGTTTGCAAAGTTACCTAATTTATTTGATCAAACTCCAAAAGGAAAATTACTTTATTAAAGATAACACCAAATGCAACACATCACTTAAGTTATGTTGCCTACCCTTTTTATAAGTAACTGAGCATATCTTTCGCTGCCATACATTATTTTATTTGTACATGTGTTTTACCAGTATAGAATGTTTTAACTGTTTAAAATTACGGTTTGGAAACTTCAAACCAAATAGTTGCATTGATTATTTGAATATCATGTTTTTCACAGTAGTATTAATGGTGGTTGCTGTATGATTGTCTTTATTTTCTGCACTTGTTTAATTGGATATAGAGAAGAATGCAATGGAAAATGAGGTATAAACAGATATTGGATACACCCCAAAGATAAAGGTACACCCCTATAATGAAAGTTCACACACACACACACACACAAAATAAAACCTCCAGCAAGGAATGTATCTACACACTACTAAAATAATTAGATGTTATTTAGCAGGATTTATACTCACCTGGAAAATTAGACAAACCGCTAGAGTCTGGGATTTTTTCTTTTGTTTTTTGTACTACTTTATAAGGTTGTACACACGTGTACTAATAAGGATAATGTGTTAGTGATACAGAAGGATGAATTTAGAGGAAGTATACCTGAATTTGCTTGGAGGAAGAGGGGAAAACCATTAATAAAGGAAAGCAATCGCAAAACACCCAGTCATAGCTCAAGCTCTGATCTCATAATCAACCGTCCATTCTATTACAAGAGTGACACTTTAAACCAGCCTTTCCCAAACTTTCTTCCCAATCTTCATTTCACCGAGTCGTTTCAGAGCATTCCCTCTTGATAGCCAATGAACATCTCAGTGTAAAAGTTGATGCTCATGTTCACTTTCCATTTCTTTGCATGAAGCATTAAAGATTATAGAATTCAAAGGACAAGATTTTATACAGTTTATAAACTTAATACATTCTTGGAGGGTGCAATTCAAAAGTTATTGAATTGTTTTCACAGCTAACCCCTCTTTGTGAATGCTACATTGCACCTACACGCAGTCCGCTACTACCGCTCAAACCCTTGGGAAAAGTCCAGTATGAAAGCCTGCCATTGCTTGTGCTCTCGTTTTACTTAATTCTACACATTTATTTTTATTCCATGTAATTTTGAATCATAAAATCATTATTCACTCTAAGAAATTAGGAATTAAATTTATTATCATGAAAAGTGAAGTAATGGTGATGACGAGGCATAGAAAAGACCAAGAAAGCTGATAGAACTGGATGGGGTAAATACTAAAAAAAAATTAAAGAGCGTAAAGTATCTTGGTAATGTGATTGAAGCAAAAGGGGGCAGCAGAGAAGAAATGGTGAAATGAAGGCAACAGGAATTGGTTTTTTACAAGTGCGTAAGAGACCTAAAATGGAAAAAAGAGGTTCCCCTGACGTGTAAGGAAGTATTGTATAGCTCATACTTCATACCCATAGTTACCTATGTAGTGGAAACTTTGACTTTGGATAAAATATAAAAGTGGAGATCATGGGAATGAAGTTTTTGAGGAGCATGCTAGCTGTCACCAGAAGAAACAGGATCAGATTTGGAATAAAGATGTATGGATAAGATCGCAAGGGAGAGAGGAAGAGATTGAAGAAAAAGAACAGTGGAAGAATAGAAATAGATGGAGGCATTTTACTAAATGGACTTGGGCACAGGCTGGAAACAATTCATGATGATGATGATGATGATGATGATGGTTATGGTTTAATTAGGAGGGATAGCCAGTACATTTACCTAAATAATAATAATATTTAGCACCGCGTCTTACTACCCGTTCGGGTTATACGTTTTAAGTACTAATTACTCTAATGGATTAGGAATTGGGATGGTTGAATTAGAGGACGTGAACCCGCATTCGCGTGGAGGGAGAGTGAAAAACCATTTAGGAAAAACCACCCCCAGTTCACCCGACTGAGATTCGAACCTCGTTCTCCCCGTCCTCAGCAGTCAAGCTCAACACGACAAGCGTGTTAGCCAACTACGCCACCGAGGCGGATACATTTACCTAAAGATACTGGGTTTTTATTAGCATCACATCTTATTGACTGTTGAGGCTATACACGTATGTACTAATTACATTAATGAGTTAGGTTTAGAGATGAGGAATATTGAATTTAGAGGAAATGTACCTGTTTTTGTGTGGAGGGAGAGTGGGAAAACATTTAGGTAAAAATCCTTCAGAACACCTGACCAAATTTTGAATCCTGATATTTTTGTCATCAAGAGTGACTCCTTCGACTCTGCGGTCACTATCGCAAGTCAGTAGAAATTGTTTAGCTAAAAGAACTATTAAAAACAAAAACACATCCTGATAACCATATTCTGGAATTTAATCAATGTGACACCACAATGGTGCTTAAATCCCTCAACAAATAAATGTATAACCTTTTGTAATACATTGATTTTCTTACAATAAGTCTTCATCTTTCCATACTTTCTTCTGTTTATCCATTAATATACCAAAACTCAAAATTGAAGATTTTATCTTAAAGATTTGCACTTGTTGAAGGAATTCTTATGTTTGTGTATGATATTTATTTTGCCATTTTTCATGGTACACCGAATTCTTAGAAATTGTTGTGCATGTTACTTTAAAAATATTAAATTTGAATTTTTATTTTTAAAATTATGACTCTTTACAGGGTCAATCACAAAAAGTGGCTAGTATTTGTACTAATTTCACTAAACAAGAATGCTAGTCTTAAAGTGTGTGTCACTTTGCAAAAAAATAACTTTCACATTAATATTACTCCATACCTTTTTAAAGTATATTTTAAAAATAGTTAATTCATTTTAATATGCATTTTATAGAGGAAAGAAAGTAGTTACAAGGAAGCATGTAACAAATAAAGGACCACACAATATGTGAAACAGTGATTAAAACTGTTAATTTCAAAGTATGTTTCCTTAAATTTATTACAAATCACAATGTACAAACTAAGTATGAACTGCTTTAAAATCTTTGGTAAAATAATTCATATGTGTTTTTGTAAATTAAATATTTAGTTATAAAGTTCTACTTTTATTTGGCACAAGGCTATTTGCTACTAGTTTTTTTTTTCCTTTAAATATGCAAACGAAGTGCAGGTTGGGTTTTTATTATCCTTTTTTTTTATTTGCACTGCATTTTGCTTTCAATGTACATTTTTGGTTTGTTTCATTTTTTATTTTAGGTCCTTGATGCTTAGTTTGTTTCGCTGTCCACATACATGCATGTCCTGCCTGTCTTCATTATGATGCCAGCCATCGGTAACGCACAGCTAATTTTAGTGGTTGAAGTTTCCTTAGTGTGTTATTTTCAGAGTATTTATGCTGTCCTGGAATTGTGCTGCTAGAAGTAACCTGGATTTTCTTTTCTTTGTTTTTTTAAACATTTTTTCAGCCTTAAATTATTTCTGCTCACTCCTCCCCCTTCTTCAGTTCTCTAAGGCATCAACTGAAATTTCGAGTAAGGCCGTTGGGATTGCGACCAAGCCGTCTACACAATCGGGCATCAATAAAATGACCAGGTCACAAACTAGCACCACAACACAATCGCGTTATGCTGGCATGGAGTTCACAGAAGACCCCTTCAGAGACTACCGCTATGAGGATCCTTTTAACATTTCTGACCCGTTCGAGGAAGAAGAGGAGAAAAACACTAAACGTGTTCAGGCCTCCAATGACAAAGTGGATCCTTTTGGTTTCGGTGTGGACTCTGGGTTTGTTAGTGAAGTTCGCAACCGTTCCCCAAAGATCAATGATAAAGGATTGGTAGATCCATTTGCTTTTGGGTTGAGTCCAAAAGAGACTGCACCGGCAGATTTTATTCCGCCAGAGGCCCAACAGCTTGCATGGGCGGCAGCGGAGAGTCTGAAGTTGGAGGAAGAGCGTCGCAAGAGATATGAGCAGGAGCAAGCTGACCTAGAATATGCTTTGGCACTCAGTCAAACAGAAAAACAGGGCATGAAACGAATCTGAGGTATAGTATGTTTGTATAAATATGAAGGATGTGATGAGCATTTCATTGAACATTATAATTGAAAGATAGTTTGTGGCTTTTATGTTTATCATAATTATTTTGCAATTACTTGTTATTGTACCTCATATATTAGTTACCTTCAATAGCTATTTGCACATAAGTTAATTAGTTGAGTTACATAGATTAGTATCTATAATGTTGAATTTGTATTACCCATGATATTATTAATTTACCTTGCATAATTAATTCCTTAAAAGGAGTGTGCAAAGTCTTTTCTTTTTTTAATTCAAAACTAACCCAAACAAATAAAATGTTCCATTAGATAAATTGAAGTTTTTGTATTTTTGTTATTAGTTCATGTTGAGAAAAACATTGCATCTAATTTTTTAAACAGCAAACACAATTAGTAAATTGTTTTATCTAAAAGCAAATTTTATAATATTTGGTAATGAATAACGGCATAGAAGAATGACAACAACAAATGTGTAATTTAACAATAATTTTTTTCATTGAAGCTATTATTTAAATTCAATTGTTAAAAAAATGAAACCAAGTTATACTAAAAAAATTGTTTAAATTAAGTTCAAAGTTTTGTACACCCCTAAATTTTTGAATGAATTTAATTTTCGTTCTATTTTATGTTTTCTATCCACCTTTCTTCTACCTTCTTCCAAATAAGGATAACATTTAATCATATTAATTCATTTAGACTTATAAATTTTCTAGTAATTATGATGAATATTTTCTATCATCAATACACCTTAGAGAAAAAATCTAAAAGCATTTTAATTTTATTTGAAGGTTTATTATTTAGAACTGAAAAGAATGTTACCTCTTTATTTAAAATGTGTCATTACATCCTTTATATCAAGATAAAGTGTAATTAGCTTGAAACTTTAAAAACAATGTATGAATAAAAGTTGAACATGTATTAAAAAGGTAATATATATTGTTTTCAGCATGTATATAATGTATTATGAATATATAATTCTTCCTTTTGTTAAATCTTGTACATACTGGATCTAGAATATCAGGTTATACAGTACTGTTGGCTATATTATTAAATATGTGTGAATATTTAGTGTTAGTTATTGAAAAAATAATAATTTAATATATGGTTAAATTAGTCTTATGTACAATATTAAATTTTGAGAATGACTTAAAGATGATAGTCCTCATAGTTGGTTTATCTTTTTGCTGTACTGCCTCAATATATATTATTTAATAAGAATGTTAATACTAAATTCTCACTAGTGGGCCTATCATGTTATAGGTAAGTAAGTCAACTTGGAATTGTATTTTTACATTCTCCAGTGAGTTTATTTCTGGTATTGTTTAAAAATAGTTCAAATGTCAGAGAATAAGTGATATAATGTAATAATAGTTTACTCTTTATAATTTTATATGTGCATAGACACTGGAAAAAGTGGTAAGAACAAATATGATTAATAACTACCATTATAAAAAGAGGAATGCAGTTCACACACATTACTGTTGTAATTGAACAAAGATGTAATTTGTTTACTAAAGAAAAATTTGGGAGTACTGCCCAACTATTTTGTCACTGTCCAGCGACAGCATTGTAAAGAAACACTCGTGTTCCTCTTTACATTGTGATAGCTAAACAAGGTTTGTCCTTTTTGCTATAATCAAATTTCCCTTTATTTTTTCTGATGTATGAAATTAAGTTTAATACTCTATTCTTTGCAAAGCAAACATATCTATTTTTATTTAAATGCTCCAAATGATAGCTAATCATTAAAAGTATTCCTTATTTTGGTAAATAAATGCTTCTGTGAAATTAAATTTGATTATGACAATTGATTTTTAAGATCAGGGGCCTCAATAAATAGCTCTTTTAATAAATCATCTGTAATATTTTTGTACCAAGATGTTATAAAATTTAATAAACAAAATTCTTTTGGATTCGTATGACTGATGAGTAAAACTGGATACAGGACAAAGTTTACTAATATTGTATTTGAGCATTGGCTGGTTAGGGGGTCGTCCTTAGATTACATAAGGCTTTTTTTTTCAATCCCCCTACCCCCACAATCAAATGATTTGTCACCTCCCCTCCCCCACCCCTTACATATTTGTTTACAGAATAAATTATGTTATTTTAATTTATTTTAACCTGCACTCCCACATTTTTTTCCTTATCGCCAAGCCACCTGACAACCCCTGCCTTTATCAAGGCAAGCAATAGTACAAAGGACAAGGCGCTTTGTTACCCAGCTTAAAACTGGCAGGCCATCAATACCTGACTTCACACTTACACCGTTCCAAAGATAATAATAAAATAATCAGCATCACCGCAGCCATAACTATTAGCACTTGACTAATTTTCATAGTCTTTAGATATTTTATTTATTATTAAATAGCCATTGCTCGGTTTATGAATTTTCACTTTTATGAAGAACATTTTCACCAACCATAAATGCACAGAAGAAAAGTTTATAATTAACCATGACTATTGTTGAATGGGGAATACTGAGGAGTCTGGATGAATTAGTGCTTGCACCCGAACAAAAATTAGCACCAATCTGGACAAACAACGCTTATAATAATTTATTTGTTTTAACTTCATAACGACATGGTCACAAAACTAAAATAAAAGTGCTAAAAGTATCAAATTAAGTTGTGAAACAATTTAAAAAAAAATTATAAACTTCTTCCTTGAAATGTAGAATCAGAGGTTATGAAATAAAATTAATCAGAATAAAGAAACATACATCACGTTTATCTTTGTATCTCTTTTCTTTGACACAACAAAAGTTTGTGAATAAAATAAAGTTGCTGTCAAATATCTTGTCATTTCAAAATCACTCCTTTTTGATTTTGACGTACTGGATGGATATAATTCTATGAATTTATCTTATCTTATAAAATGCAATCAATAAAGCTCTAAATATTGGGATAATATATACTTTATTTTCAGACAAAAATTACAATAACTAAATGTATAATTACCATTACTTCAACTACTGATATTTCTAGTACAAAGTTATTATTATTATTATTATTATTATTATTATTATTATTATTATTATTGGGGTTTAGAGGCCCATCGACACACTGCGGTCATTAGGGCCTACAAAGTTATTAACAACATAATTTACTTAGTAGAGTTCATCTAATCTATGTAGTGTGTTAACATTGGGTGAATTAATGGCTGTCATTATAAGATTGTTTACCATTTTGCAGAAGTTTCTAATAATAATTAAAAATTAAAAATTGTAAACACAATTTTTCTGTTTGAGAATCAAATTAAACTATTTTCCTCTCCTATAGACGCTTTTTTTTAAATCATACACAGCACATGCTTATGAGCACTTTGATCATACAAATTTTCAGTCATGGATTTAAACCAGATAAACAAATAGTAAAAAAACTCATTATTAAGCAGTAAGCATACTCTATTACTGTTAATGGCCACTGTTTATAAGAAGGTTAATAATAATTTAAATATAAAATTTGGAATTCACATTTTTGTAAAATCCAAAGAAAAGCTAAAACTGCCTAGTTTCTATTAAAGTTCACTTATTTTTTGCTCTTCTTTAGCTATATATTACAGTCGAACTTGGATAAGCAAGAGTTCAAGGGATCGGGAATATTTTCTCGCTATAGAGGTTTCTCACTTAGCGAGCTCCAGGAGTGGCTTCTCTCACTGATAAAGGTATAAGATACGGGAAACAGGATGAGGAATGTGCGATGCACCTCCCTCAATGATCGACACTTATCAACTAATTTGTCTTTCTTTACTAATGAAGACCTGACCCCTTGCAGAGAAACAAAAAAATCGCACGTATGTTTGTGTGACCTGTCAAAACACGCACAATCGTACTCCATTTCCTGGAAGACACATTCGCTTATAGAAGTCTGGATGTGAAAAATGACTCTCACTTATAGAGGTTTTCATAGGTGAAAATGATAGGGCCTGGCGATTAGTATCACTTAGAGAGTTTCCTCGCTTATCTATGTTTGACTGTATCAAGAAGTAACATATCAGCTATAATTCAAACTAACAACTATTTTAGCTTCTTTTTATTTGCTTTTTGCTGTACATTTTGAAATGAGATTGTATTCATTCGTTCATCTTTTCCAGGTAAACATAACTTTTAAAGTTGTCTAAAAGATTAGTTTCGCTATTTTTAACTTTTTTATAGTTAATGCTGGAAATGTTATAACATTAAATCTAATCCTTTTAAAGTGGTTTTGTTTTGAGTGGATTGTACATAATTATCTATCTCCTAATTACGAGAGTTATAAGGCCTAATCATTTAAAACTCATATTTGGGAATATAAAATTCTTTAAAAAAACTGATATTTTCTAGAACTACCACAGAAAGTATTATTTGCACAAATGTTAACATTATTATGGAAACTATGTAATATATTGAAGAGCTATATTGGGGCCAAATATTTAATTATTATTAATTATTTTCCCTTATCTTTATCGCTATAAGGAAAGCTCTTTTTGCTTTATAAGGTAAATTTTATTATATATTTGGAAGTAGGTAGAGGAAAGGTGAATAGAAATTAATAAAAGGATCAAACACAACATGGCTTTTACAGTGAAAACAAGAACTCAATTCACATATTACATTGCTGCCACTGGAAAGTTGTAGTACACGTTTCACATTCCCTCCTGATGAGTTCTGATAAAATGAAACATAGGTCAGGAAATTGGGCAGTAACAATTGATTTTCTTCGAGAGGCAGCCATTACCTCCTTCCAGTGGAAGCAATGTAAAGTGTTAAATGTGTTCTTCTTCTTTCCACTACAAAAGCCATATTGTGTTTGTTCCTTTTATATGTTTCTATCCACCTTTCCTGTACTTTATTCCATATATAATACAATTTCCCTTATCTTTATAATTGTTTGTGTCAATAGTTGGAAAACAAGGCACATTGCGAACTAGTCAAACTGGTTGGAATAAATTCACTGCCTTGTTTCAAAATGTATCTTTTGCTTATCTGATTAGTGGTATTTTAAAAATTAACTAGTGGAGGGGGAGGGGCAAGGGGGGGGGGGGCAGATAATCTAAAGTATTATATAAAATTGCTCACTTTGTCATCCAAATGTCAACTTTCAAAAATATGGTGTAACTTAGGACAAGTATGCCCTACTTTAGAGAATATTGTGAGTATATTGGTTTCTTACCATCAGGCATAACAAGCCCATTATGGCACTAAACCACATTGGTTACAGGTTAATCATAATTATTTAAACAAATTGTTGCACTATTTTTATTAGTCATAAATAGTTATACTAGGAATAAAGTCTATAAACACTGTGGGTAACTTAGATTGGCCATGAATACCAGGGGGTGTAAAAAGGAATTAGATAGGGCCATGAATACCAGGAGGTGTAAAGGGTATTAGATAGGTCTATAAACACCAAGGAATGGGTAAATTGGAACATTACATTAACCTATAAAGAGATGAGTAATAAATATATGTTTTTGTTAATGTTCTTTCTATTTGTGTTCAAACATATCAACGATCCAAATAAAATGTTCACATACCCCTAGATTAATTATTACATTATCTGATTATGTTACATATAGTTTGATTTAGTAGAATATGAACCCCTTGAAAATGTTAAAAGGTAAATCAAGACAGTTCTTTGTCATGTCCCATCATTTGATGGTGTGAGCATGGATAATATGAAAACTGCATTTATAGCTTTACTATGGATTCACGCGTTTGTTGAACAGAACAGAAACGTGGTCACATGACAAGCTCCAAACCAATCACAAAATTTCTCTTTCATCTGCGCAAGCTGTTCTGCTTAAGTTCATTTCATCTCTACTTTATCCGTTCTACCTGAGCTGTTTGGCACGGGAGAAACAATCAAATCTAAAAACCAAGCATGCGGCCTTGTTGGCTTTTGCTAGGAGATTTGAAATAACCCATTAATGGAAAGTATGTTTATCGATGTAATGGATTGTACCACAACACAGCCTTAAAATTTGAAAACATCCATTTATAGAATGATCTAAAATATATGTTTATCCACTAGAAAATAAAATATGTTTGTAACTAGCTGTTTTAATTTTGCGTTGCAATCATCATGGGCCAACATTTCTCCTAGTGTATGAATTTTTGCACCGATCAAGACAGATTCTGCTTTGTATTTTCGGCGAACGCGTGAATCAAGCTTTAGATGCATATGTATCAAGGGGTCTGTTTTATTTAAACTTATTGTACATTTTAATTATTCCATATAGGTAGTGTATTATACTAAATAACATTAGTTTGTACAATTGAAATGTTTGCTTGTATATATTTAAGCTATTACATGACAATACAAATCTTGATGCATATTAGAAGTATTGAAATTTCAAATTCTGTGATTTTACACAATACTACATAATGTATGCATTGTTTATTTTTGTACTGTGTTCACTGTGGCTGTCAAAAATAAGAATTAGTAAAGTTGGCTATGGTTTAGGCCTAGTGTGGCAAAGCTTCAAGAGCTGATAATTCACCTTTGAGTAAGATTAATTTTAGTCTTAATTTTATCTTGGGTGACAAAATAGATGCCTTTGGCAAGGAGGACAAGTGCTCCCAAAATCTAGGACATTCAGAAAAAATATTGGTACATTACAAAATAACAGGTTAAAATGTACTTGTATAAATTCACTTCACGTGGTTTTATTGGTTTGCCATATTATACAATTTATTGTGCATTAAAGCATATTTTTCAGATGAACTTATCTTTTTAAAAATGCCTTATTGGTTGATAATATACTTATAAAACTTTAAACAAGTCAAATGCTTCAATTATATTCAACCTACAACAAACCCATGACTGAATCTACATTCAAATAATTTATCTCTTTTGTCCATTGTTTATAAACTAAGGAAAAAACCTCAACATCAACATTGTGTCTTGGCAGTGGACAAAAAATGCCATCACTATTCCCGAGTTAGGTTCATCATGTTTGCTACTCTCAAAATACTTTAAACACTTATCATGCATTAACATGACAAATTTTAAAGATCTTAATGTGCAAATTATATCAAAAATAACTTCTTTGCCCCCAACCCCGCAAATGGAGGACAATTTGGTACTTTTATTAAAAATTCCTCCCGGACAGAGGATTGAATTGTAGGACATTTCCGGAGAAAGGACAATATCTCATCACCCTACATTTATCAAACGTTGGTGATTGTATCATGATGTTTACATAATATTTAGTTTTGTATTATAATAACCTGGTTTGAATCAAGATTGTATGGAAGGGAACATGAGTTAAGGCAAGTATCTTTGCGAGTTTTATGGGCAAAATAAATAAAATAGTGCTTCACTAGATACATTTGTTTAAATTTTCTACATATAATAATCTCAACAGTTTTTGAATATTTGTTATGAACATGATAGTATTTGAACGTAAGCTTTTTCAATGAAGAGAAAATGCTGATCTAATTCTAGAATTCTCATTCCGAATATTCAAGAACGGTTGATACTACAGGGTGTCTACTGGGTCACAAAATTCACTAATTGCAAAAAAGGCCACGAAAGTCACGAAAATAATTTTAGTTTGAATTTCCCACACATCGTAACAACGTGAATGCTTCAAAGATAGCGCTATACACTCATTACATGTGATGGCACGTGCCAGTAGGAAGTTGCCTGAGAGTTTTGTTTGTGATTCCAACGACAAGGTTAACTTTCGCCATCTTGTATTAAATATTAATTTAGCGTGCTACTTGTCTCGTGGGGTGTGCGAGTACATTATGCCGCGTGTATGTGTCTACAAATAATGGTTTTCGAGAGAATGAATTGGAATTAAGGTTTTGTAGATGTTACGGGAAAATACCAAGACATTTTCTACAGAAACCGGGCGTTCATCTGTGTTGTGGATCTGGATCAAGATGTTGGCGGCAATTATCCATTTTTTACGCTTTCAGTGATCTGACTGCAATTTGAAGCCGGTGTAAAATGTATATTATAATTTCAAATTAACGTTGGCAGCAAATAGCAATAGTTTTCGCAGTGAAATATGATGTATTATATTATTAATGTTAATATTTAATCCTTGACGTAATTCATTTAATTTTAAAGACCATGCATTCAACATTCAAAACAGTTGAAATTTACCAATTTTTAAAATGATTTTCGCTGTCTAATGGACACATAAAATATTAGGCCTAAACTATTTTTTAATCGTGTGTTGCGAAAAAAATCCATAATTTTTTTGGGAGGCATTCAAAGATTTTATGTGTGAAGTTTAGGCTAATCTGTTAAAAAGATGCCTGGTAAATGTTCATTCAAAGATTTTTGGCTGACTGTTGAAGAAAATAAATACTTAAAGTGGTTGCGCCCTGTTGAAGTTGGCCAGTATAAGGCTTATTGTACATTTTATAAATCGAAATTTGATATAAGCCACAGTGGGTTGAATGGAGTGAAAATTCATGGAAAAGAGTAAGAAGCTTTTGGAACTAGCCTCTGCCCTACTCCAGGGTGTTTTTTTATTATAATATCTTGGCCCGATGTACAATATAATGCTTGGCCGTTTATCGAAGGAATTTTTTTTTTTGCACCGCGTCTTACTGACCGTTTGGGCTATACACCCCTGAAGTTATTTTGTGGTCAAAAAGTCACATATTTTTGTTCCTCTGAGTAGACATCCTGTATTAATATATGTAGAAAACCAAAACAAACTTATATAATAGAGAAATATTTTATTTATTATGCTCAAAAAATGTTTATATAAAAACCCTGTCATTGGATCACATTTTTTTCCATCCTATCTTTAACACTCTTTTAACAAAAACAAATTTTATTACTATGCCAAGACAAACAGTCATGGTCACTTGGGTATTTAACATAAACACTACCCACATTGATGGTCACAGGGACTAAACATAAACACTACCCACATTGATGATCAGGGGGACTAAACATAAACACTACCCACATTGATGATTAGGGGGACTAAACATAAACACTACCCACATTGATGATCAGGGGAACTAAACATAAACACTACCCACATTGATGGTCAGGGGGACTAAACATAAACACTACCCACATCGATGATCAGGGGGACTAAACATAAACACTACCCACATCGATGATCAGGGGGACTAAACATAAACACTACCCACATCGATGATCAGGGGGACTAAACATACACTACCAACATTGATGATCAGGGGGACTAAACATAAACACTACCCACATTGATGATCAGGGGGACTAAACATAAACACTACCCACATTGATGATTAGGGGAACTAAACATAAACACTACCCACATTGATGATCAGGGGGACTAAACATAAACACTACCCACATTGATGATCAGGGGGACTAAACATAAACAGTACCCACATCGATGGTCACAGGGACTAAACATAAACACTACCCACATTGATGGTCAGGGGGACTAAACATAAACACTACCAATATCGATGGCCACATGAACTAAACATCCAAGCTTATTAGAGGACTAGTTTCTTTTTTTTTAATAATCTCTATGTTTAACATAATGCTGCTCATGATAATTTTGAATTATTATTAACACGATATATAAATATTTAAGTTCCTCTTACTACTACTGTGAAAAACCAAATAGGTAAAATCACCTCTAGTACTCCTGACCGGGATTCTAACCCTGAGCTCCCTGGGATAGGCAAACTATTGCAAGAATGACGCCTTAGATCATTTGACCACCGAAGTGGGTTAACACATTATTAATTGGTTGGTTAATAATTTGCACTCTTGATTAAGAAGCTTTCTTTTTAAAATAAACATCACCATACTAATTGAGATTTTAATTATGTATTAGCTAAACTTCAATAAAGTATGTATTGCGATTTTATAACAATGAAATAACATAACTACCTGCTCCATCTTTTAATAACAATCTTGAGAATAACACACATTGTCTTTCCAACATACAGTTGTTAACCATGTTAATAAATTACTTACTACCCACTTTATAACAGGGCTGTTTAATAATTTGGTTGTATCTGCCTTGCCCTTTTCATCACACAGTTTAAGATTGTTGTAAAGGGTGACCTGGCGGTCTAGGGGTAAGGAGTCAGACTTCTGTTCTGGGGATCCGGGGTTCAATCGTTGATCCCGGCACATATTTATCTGATTGCCAAACCATTCCTTCACCTCTGACAAGATGTATATTAATCACAACTTTTGAATGTGTGGAATTCCAGGCCTCCACCGTGTTTCGGATCCCACGTTAAACTGTAGGTCCTCCATTTAATCTCACAATTACCCTACCATTACACATTAGCGTAAGTGCATACAACCTGAGTTGGTGGTAAGACGCGTTGCTAACAAAAATAGCAATGTTGTAAATACCACACAGTTAACTATTCGAGCATGAGAATTTATTTACATAAAAAGCTATTGACATCTAAAAAAAAATTCAAAATATTTAAAACAGCTATAATATGTAACATAAGTAACATGCGGCTTTGTTCCTCTAGCTCGGTGTTACACAAATTGTATGTTGTATGGCCACAGCTCAGACCTCCATGCATAACTGTTCAATAAGCATATGAATGAAGTTGGCATGAGCGGCAGCTGCTTCAAGCAAAATTAAGAGTTATGGTTAACCGAAATTACTAATTTAACTAAATGTTTCCAAATGTTAAAGAAGCAGGAACAGAAAAATAATGTCAACCTTTAATCTTTGAACATTTTAAGTAAGTTAAAGGAAAAATTAGTTTATGCTATACTATAATAATGATCTATTTTACAATCATTAGATTCTGTACGTAATCCATTTTCTCTTGCTGTGGTGCATACCATAAACAAAACAGTAAGCTGGTTTAAGTTTACCATGAATATAAAAAGTTTCCGGAACACTTTTCTAGCTGATGAATCATTCATGTATTAGTGTTGAAACCTGAAACTAAAACACATCACTTCACTTTTCATAGTTTCAAACTGCCCTTCTTTCTGCCTTAGACATAAGCATCAATATGATTATTTTCAATTCTTCACTAATATTTATTTTTAACTATCAATTGTGATCTGCTGCAGTGAACATTAGTACAATTGTAAAAATATGATTGATTCCAATATAAATGTAAATTAAATAAAAAATTATTTAGAAACAGTGTTAAAAGTTTCCTAAGAAACATTGAGAGTGTGTCCACTTAAAATAATGACAAGGGAATTAAAAAATAAATGAACATTTAAAAATAGTATAACTAATATTAAAGTTTAATTTCTTGACTCGTACCTGTTGCAAACAAAATTATTTATGTGTCTTGGCTATGTGTACTAATCATACGCAGCCAAGGACTAACTTCAATGTCATACTTCGCCACTGATTAGAATTACTTTAGAGCTAATAAATCTGTAAATATCTATGTCTTACACTGTTGCACAATAAATTGTACATAAAAGTTATATAAAAATTGTGTACATAATCCTTAAATCATGGGTGTATTATACGGCCTTGGTTGGAAATTAAAAAGATTATTTCAGCTTCCCTTTGTAAATGTTCACTGATCTTTAATTTCTAGTAAAACACTTATAAGGCAGAAGGGGGTGCAAGTATTTTTACAGTTTTTATAGAATATAAATTTTTTGGCCAAAATAAATCAAATATTTCTCCAGTAGCAACATAGAGTTTAGTTTTCTGCACATGCTAATATCAACAGCTCTTGAAGATCCGTCAAAGGTGTCCTAGAATGTTGTCAAAACTTTTTAAATAAAGAGAAAAAGTTTTGACAAAATTCCAGGACACCCTTGACAGATATTAAAGATCTGTTGATATTAGCATGTGCAGAAAACTAAATTCTAAGTTGCTACTGGAGAAATGTTTTATCTCTTTTGGCCAAAAAAAATGTAATGATATAAAAACTGTAAAATTACTCGCGCTCCCTTCCGCCGCACCTCAATTATAACACATCTTTTTCTTCTCGTTATATTGTGTGTCGAAAATGTTTAAGGTTGCCATTTACTATTTAAAAAAGGATGAAATACTTGCAAAACTCAAAGATGATTGATTACTACTATTTTTAGAAATCTTACCAACCCAGCTAAATAGAATGTGCAATGAATTAATCAGTAGACATATGTGGGTATGTCTTGAATCTGGATGTTAGAAAATAAATTACAAGTATGAGAGGTTCACTTTCTTACGTTGGTTTGGGGGTTTATTTTCCTCCAATTTAGATTTTGTTCACATTAAATAATAAATTAAGAGCTTGGAATATGGTATATTCTACCAATAATTATGCAGGGCTAAACAACTAGTAAATGCATAATAACTCTTAAAAATTGAATTTGATTCCTTTAAAAGATCTAAATTGTCTTTTTCTGAATTTTGAGTCTAAAATGTTCTAGAATCTTTGAATATAAAATATCCTTCAGGATAAGGTGATTCAAAGGTTTTCCGACTCTTTTCGAGTCCATTGAAACTACAAGGATAAGCTAAGCTATCATTTTAATTCCCAAATATCTCCAATGATGTAATATAAAGTAAGAATTCTAGTGTTTTGATTTATATGAGCTATGAACAAAAATTTATCTCACATTGAGAGTTTTTTTTTTTTTTAAACACATTAAAAATGGAAATTAAAACATTCACTATTGAGGATAAATTTAGGTTGGGATAGAAATAACATTTATATCTCTCTACCACTTTAGAACGTTATTAAATTATACTAAAGATAATGAAAATCATCCCAAGTTTAATCTTCTGGTTGGTTTTTATTTAGATTTGATTCATTAGTTTATTAAAATTGTTTTACAAGCAAATGAAACCCGAGGAGGGAAAGGAACAAAGCCAATCTCTCATTCACCACCCACACACTACTCTATAAATTAAAAACAGACTTGTGAATGTGTTTTTTTCCTTTTAGCAAAATGTATTTGTTACTTGATTATTTGTCATTTGTCATATAACTATAAAATACATCACATCTACAGGACTGCGGAATTTTTTGCTTGTTAACCAATGTCTTGTGTATGTGTGTTTGTAGGTGTGCTTTTATTATTTTTTAAAATATTAAACATCTTTTGAGCAAGCTTGGCACAAACATATATGTCAAGTGAAGACACGATACATTTTTTTTTTTATTATTTTATACAAACAAAGTGCAAAATATCAGTGTTCCTGGCTACAGATCCAGAGGTCCTGGGTTTGATCCCCAGCACTCCCAAAATCTACCTATGAAGCAGTGTGTCTGGAACTTAACCTTGTGAGGACAAATGATGAGATACTTGAATTAAAAAAAGTAACAGCTCGGCTTAGATAACTGGGATTAAGGGCCAAGGGGCTCGATATGCTGACCACATGACACCCTCGTTCCAAAAATGTTGGCACTTATCACTAACGGCAGTGGCTGTTCGCTTGAAGGCACACACCATAGAGTTTTGTGGTTAGAAACTATCTCCACTCTGGTTATCTAATAAGTGTCCAAGCTTTTCCTTCCTAACTATATCATAATTAGATTTTAAAATATATCTAAAGTGGATTTCACCTGCCAAATAAAAACTTTAAATATTCCAAAATGAGATTACTTTACATCAAAATCTTAAAACAGTATAATCTTGTAGAAAGCATGGTTGATGCATACATATATATAAACTTACATATATGCATCACCCATGTTTTCTACAATAAACTAGATTCCGTACGCTATGGTGCAAATATACCCCATGGGTGCAACCTCTTCTAGTGGTAGGTAGTTTTTATTTAAGTATTCAGCTTGATTAAAACTAAGACTATTTTCTTTTTAATATCTTATACTAACCTAACAGGCAATAATAACCCAGCATGATAAAAAAAAATTAAACCCAAATCATTCTATAAACATTAATTTCAGCCAACACGTTTTTTTATCACCACTTCTTATTACCTGTTCAGGTTATACAGATATATGATAATTATTCTAATGAGGTGGGGATGAGGAAGGAAGCAATTTAGAAGTAATCTACTCTCATTTGCATGGAAATAGAGTGGGAAACTGATCAGGGGAAATCTACCCTCAGTAGGCCCAATCAGGATTCAAACCCTGAACTCCCTGTCTTGAGCAGGCTAGTCCAACATGAGTGTGATGCCTGAGATCATTCAGTTATTGAAACAGCTACTAAACCTTTCCTGTAGTCCCATCTTCCATATAACAAACTGTACACAATTTCTTCTGTTTGGTTTAGATGCATACAATATGTAATTATAAAATACTCATTCTGTAACCATACTTAAGACAAAATTTCTTATAATTTATAAAGAATAATTTAAAATATAGGTAATGATAAATAGATTGGGGGAAAAAATAATAACTATGAAAAATGACAAGGAAATTTATATTGGCTCATTTTTAGTAAAACATATTAAGACCTGAAGGTTTTTGTTTTTTTATTTAAGGATGATTCATATAATATTGCAATTATTGTAACATAGAAAAAAAACTGTGTGAATACAAGTTTTATTACCAGATATAAATTAAACAACTAGATTTTGTGAACATTTCTCATTTTAATTGTGTAAATTAACATAATTTTTGTTTAATTACATTGCATATAATTATAAAAAATAATTGCCTAATGACTCAGGAGCATTATAGGAATGTGGATAATAAAAGAGGAAGGAAGCCGTCCCAAAAACCTTATTTTTCTCTTTATCTCTTCTTAAGTAGTTGGAACGCTGTTTGCAAACAGTTAAAATCATTGTTTTGCGTCCAAGACTACAATGATGAAACATTGTTTCTCGTCTTGAGTTCATTTGAATGAAATATGTCTACCGAATAGAATGCTGCTATTAATTGTGCCTAAAAAAAATATTGTGCTCACGAAGGGCCTTTAACTTTTTTTTTTCCACTTTATTTGAACCAACTGAGTACTTTTCATCTATTTTATTATAAACATCCTGTTATTTTACATGATTTTTATAGTTCATGAATGTCACATCCCACAGCAATATATTTGTGTGAAATATATCTAAAAGTTCCAGTGTATTTTCGGTTGACCACGACACACCAACTGATGTAATATCTGTGAACAGCAGAAGCAAACTTGTTCACGTTGTTTGTTGCCGGGAATGTAAGCAAACACCTTCAGACAAGCAAACATTGTTTTTTATAACCCATTTGAAAAGGATGACAAGAAATATGTTTCCTTCTTGGAATACACGACTATTTGTTTTCAAACTGTTTGTAAGCATTGTTTTCTAGTGCCTACTAGGTTTTACACACTAACATCTTCTCATCACTTTTAAAGTAACACAATTTTTTATATCTCAAACCGCATCGACCCCATCAAAAAATGTCCTTTTTAATCATTTTAAAAATTACAGAAACCTCTTTTAACTATAATCTCAAGTGTATCATAAAAATCCCTCTGGGCATGAACATTTTTAAAATTCTACCCAAATTATTTTTTTAATAGTTCATTACACTGGACTCATTTACAATAAAATATGGTTGCAGCTAATGTGTTGGCTGGCTATAAATACTGAGCATGTTTATTTTAATACAAATTAATAACCACACACCATCAAAGCAAATGACGAATCACACAGAGTCTCATCATATACTTGTATTCACACCTTTTTAAGGACACTTTTGAAGTACATAATTTATAAAACATGGAAGAAGTATAGAAAAAAGAAATAGGAACCAATAAATTTTACATTTACACCATGATGAACACAGTTCACACTTTACATGGCTGCCACTTGACAAAAGGTGATAGTAACCTCTTAAAGAAAAAATAAATGTTAACTATCCAACCCCTCATTTATATTCCTCTATATATAAAAAAACCTCCTCAGAAGGGAGTTTGAAACTTGCAACACAATATTCTAAGGGCCAGTTTCATATATTGAGTACAGCCTATATTAAATACTAGACGACACCTACATAATTTGAATAGAATGCGCTAGTTTTGCATAGGAAATTGGACCATTCCATGGCTTAGGTAGAAGTTGTCCTGCATTTAAAATAGCATCACATTTGAGGCATACACTATCTGGCTATGAAACTGGCTCTAAAGACCATATTTCTCAATTGTTTATAAGAAAGCATTATAATCTAGCCCAATTATTAACTAATATATATATATATATATATATATAAATTATGATGTGTTTCCACCAGCTTAGCTCAAACTCAACTCCACAATCTTACTTTTAGTTGCATCTTTGATGAACTATAAAATTTTGTATTAAGTAAAATAAAACCACTGACATTATTTAAGGTGGCTAGTAAAAGAATGTGAAGTTTTAAAGTTAAAATAATATTTTAGTGTATTTCGAGCACTTCATTCTATTAAATTGTTTGGAGTCTGTTTTCTTTTTATAATAATTGTTTTTACATTTCATTCCAATGTTTGAGACATTTAAAAAAGTATTTACAAACAGGTTTTCTTGTTTATAGAAAGTAAATCATCTTGTTTAAATGTTATTTTATATGTACAGTAAGAACTGCATTCTAAAAGTAAATCTTGGTAAAAAGAATAAACGTGTGACCAAATGCTTAAATATAAATATTGTTAAGTGTAAATATAGTTATCACTTTGCTTAGTCAAATCATTTCTGTTTAATGAAAGTGTATGATATAAACATATGTATGAGGAGTAAGTTAATGTTGACTGTGTTGCTTGCTGTCGATAATTCTTAGAAATATTAAAATTAAATCTGCCTCTTGTCAACTGAAATAGGAACTTGTTAGGACTATCTGTGTTTAGTAAACGGATGTTGAGATAAGTTAATAAAGCTGCTAGAACTAATGGTGATATTATTTATTTAGGAATAACAAATATTGAGTAATGCTTTAAGCACAAAGGCTGGTTTTTAATAGTTTCACTCTTAAAGCGTATTGGTGCCTGAGTGCTGATAATGAAATAGTTATAAAATGTTGAGAGAGCTATCCACCTTAATGTTGTAAATATTGTATGTTAAATCATTGATTTAAAATTTCTCTTTTTGTGTGGTTAAAAAGGCATTGTTGAACAAAGGGCTAGATTGTATTCTTTTTCACCCCCAAAAAAAGTTTATATTTGCTGGGCTTTTGAGTTTGGTATACAGTAACTATTGAGGTTTTATCTGCAATAGTATTATTAGTATGTATTTAAGTAATAAACTTATTTTAAAATATTGTTTTGAAAGTAGTAGATTATATTATATATACCAGTGGTCCCCAACCTGGGTGTGTGTGGAACAATTTGAAAATAATGGATATTTTTTTATTTTAATCAGTTTTCTAATGTAATGAGATAATTATCTCTTCTATTATTGGCAACACTACATATCAGTTTTATTAAATTCAGTGACCAGCCACAGCTAAAAGCGTGCAAGCACCTTTTTATTTTAGAGTTCACAAGCCTCAGATTCCTCCCACCACCACCACAATTATACCCTCCTGAACCAGGGTTTCCCAGACTTTTTAGAGCAAAGGAGCCCTTGCGCCATAAAAAAAAAATTCAAGTTGAAGCCCTCATAATATTATGAACATTCCTTAACGACAGTTAACTATTACAGCTAGAAAAATAAATTACCAAACAATCTCACATGTTCTGGTTGCACCTTCGCTTTTCCTTTACTCAGATTTTTAAAATAATTGATTCCTAATAATTGATGCTATTTTATATTGTGAATAAAAATAAAGACTATTATAAAATTGCTTTATGGTGCTTGAGATATCTGGTGGAACCCATTTTGAAAAACACTGCCCTAAGTTACCATTGCAGCCACGTGCAACACCACCGAATCTTCAACTCTAACTCTTATAAAATCTAAACAGTTTTGTTGACTTTAGATGGAAATCAACTTGCAATGTGCTTTGTTAAACATCAAACTCAATATCCAAGAACTGATGAAACCACAAGTACCAACCATCACAATAATCTTGTCATTTTATTCTACCACTATCTTGCTAGTGTTAAAATGATTTCAGTATAAAATAATATAATTAAAAAGCCTTTTACATTTCTAAAAACATGGATATTCTAAAAAAAAAATGGGGAGTGGCTGTAGGAATTTGATTATCTACCAAGGTGGACGTCAGCTGAAAAAAGTTGGGAACTACTGATCTATACTAATAAACTACTCAATCACTTTTGATGTCCTATTCAAGTAAAAAAATGAAGTATTTAACCTAGGTGTTTGCCAAATTTTGTAAATAGTTTTATATTAAAATTAGATTATCTTTTGTTTGTAGTATACATCAGCGCTCAATATATTTTATATTTAAAGTCTTAAAGAATCTTTCAGGGCCAGATTAGTAATCATACTTCCTGAGCCTCATAACCAAATACAAGACGACACATACCTAAACTCAAATAGAATGGGCCATTTCGTTCTGATCTATAGTCCGTTCCACTCTTACTCTGCAGTACAGGTCTTATAGCGCGCGCAGTTGCCAGATCTCACCCACTCGAAACAGATGGACAACTTTTACATTCAAACTTAGCAAATTATACAAACACTATACACGCTATGGCAATCAATTTGTAGTTTGGGCTGTCAAAAATTGTGTATTATTCTGTTTATTAACATATTAATGCCACTTTTATTATACACTGTACACTGTCACCTACAATCAATAGGTTGGAGATCTAATCCTTTCAAAGATGATCTTCACAAGTAAATATGTTTATACAAAAATATTCTCTGTTTGCATGTGAATGTGTGTGAACTTTTATAAACAATTAGGCTTACCTAATTCATTTTTACTATAGTAAAAGCTAAAACTCAATAATAATAATAATAATAATAATAAATTAATATACAATAGTTTTATATATTAAAATACTGGTAATTATAAAGGAGGGGGGATTCTAAAATCTATTCAAGGTACATTTAAGTTATCCATGTATAGTAAATACCATATTAGTTTAAACCTAAGAAATACCTTTATGCTTCATCGCTGTCCCAGTGGCTCCATCAATTGTGAATTAGTGTTTAGTGGATGGCCCAGGTAGCTCAAAGTTTTGAGAGTGAGTAGGTGGGCTTATGGGTGGAGGAGATGACGCAGGGGACAATGAAGATAATGAAGTTAATCTTATTAAAACTTGCAGCTCGTCTGCTTTTCATATGTCATTTTCAATTTTGTTGACGTGATTTATATAATTGAACCAGTACTCTACAGAAACCTTTCTATTTGTGGCAGATATTAAGGACTTCATATCTTTAACCTTAAAACTAGCATTGTTCATTTTAATAAATGTTTTTACCTGAGCCCACACTATTTCTATAGGGTTCAGTTCACAATGATACGGAGGCAAACGAATGACTTTTCGATCCATCGCCTTCGTCATCTGATCCACTTTGTATTTTTCAAATTTGTGTTTGTGTTGTGAAACCAATTTCCCTTTTCAACATTTCGTCATCAACCTCAATGTTCTTATGGATAAGCCACTCAGCTATCTGAGCTTTACGCCTTAATATGGTTGGGATCGCTTCACACATTCTGCAGTGATAGGCTGCATTATCGATTACGTTAACAGTTCCTTCAGGTGTATTAAGGAGTAGTTGCAATTTTCTTCTCATTGTTTCCATGATAAATAGTTTATGAAATTAACACTAAACACTATGAATCAATAGTAAATAATATATAAAATGATCATCCCATATAAAGTAAAATATATTATAACTAAAAATATAAGGAAAAAATTAAAATATAATATGAACAAACATTTGATACAAATGACGATTAAGCCACCAAACACTCTTAGCACTCTGTAGGCCCACACCAAAATAATGACCCTGTAACTTATGAATAATGGCTCACAACTGGAGAGAGGCTTCTTGGATGGATGTCAAACAGCTGTGTTTTGCTTTTCCAAGAGGACTGTCATCAGCAGGATTCATTGGTGTGAAGTCTACAGCGTTATATTTATGTTTACATGAAGTGCTAAGCCTGAAGACTGTTTCAACTCTCAGCATTTTACACTGATTTAAATCAATAATATAACACAGTAAAGTGGCTAAGAGTATGTTCACCTGTATTCTCCTGAAACTATAGAAAAATAACCTGTTAAAATCAACCTCAAATAATTATTTTGTATTAGGTGGATGCACTTTTCAAACACGTTGATTATATCAACACACTACTTACAAACTACCCTAATACTAATAAAACACAACATCCAGTCCCCTAGCCGACAATTTACCAAAGATAAATCTCAGACCATCCCAAATATCAGATCTCTATTTCAGTTGGCTCACGCTCTACCGACTGTTATAAAGTGTTTAATTAATGCCAGTGAATTCGACCAGGATTCGAACCCGGTCCTGATTAGAAACGGTGGCAAAGTGTGAATGCGAGTGTAAAATCTTAAGACTGCCCAGCCACCCACCTCCGTAGGTAGCTGGTTTCTTAATTCAAAAGCATGGTGTGATAAAATTTGTAGTTACATATAAAATGTATTCTCGAAATGTTAACATTATCTCGCCAAGTACAATAAAACCTTGTTTATTAAACTATAATTACAAACGATGAGTATAATGCATGTATAAGTAAATGAACCTTGTATTTTGTGAAACCAATATTATCAATTTTGATGTGAATGGGATGAATTAACGCTTCAGTTCTCAACGCTACAACTGTATAACATTACTCTGCTCTTCAAGACTGGACAGAGCTTAAAGCGAGCTACACCCTCTTCAACTTCAAAACGCTACCACTCTTAAATCGGGGGTGCTATTGGCCAATAGTTTTTTTCAAAAATAAATTTGAGCTTTTCTTATAATTTCTTTAACATAATATACCTAATCAAAATCAAAAGAAAAAAAGTTTCCAACAAGACAACTTTTTCATGTTTTACTCTAAACATTTCAGGAGGTATAATACGTTATATTTTTTTATAGCATTATATAAAAGATATTCCTTTCAGACTTTGCAGATGTTATTTATAACTATTATAACAGCCACCATAAAATTACTGGCTTTTCCACACAATTGTAATTAGACTTATGACGTAATACATTTGGAATCTCGTGAAACTTTGACACAATGCATATTTTAATATTTTGAAGAAAAAAAAGTTATTTAAAAACATCTATGGTGGTTTAAATCGATTTCACAAGATGCATAAATGTATGTTCATTAATATGTCATGTTTATTTCATAGAAATAACGACATTCAAATTTAAGATACAAAATGGCCGCTTGTTAGAAAAAGGACAGTGCTAACGGAGAAACTGCAATTTGAGAGTGGAACGGCCTATAGGTAGGTGTCATCTTGTGTTTGGTTTCGAGGCACACTAAGTCTGTGACTATGAATTTGGCCCTAAGATGAGTTCTAATGTTCCCTTTTCATAAGTTTTTTTTCAATATTACCTACTGAAATTTTTAACCACAATATTCTGTATAGCTATGTTTAAATCATTTTTCTATCAGTGGTCTGCAACAGTGATGTGAAATATGGCAAAGGCTTAGTAAGTTTTGACTGCATGCTTAACTAAAATATATTTCTCATTTTGCACAATATTGTAAGTTGTGTTTTTACCATCCTTAGAATACTTTTTAGAATTTTCCTATGTACAAGTGTCAAAGTGCCATCACATCATCAAGGCCTTTTCAATCGTCAATAATTTTTTTACATGTGTTAGCTGACTGTTATAGTTCACCAAAGCTTTAAAATTCTTTATATACTTAAATTAGTCACCACACTTTTGTTGTTGTGCTCAAAATGATGTTACCAATGAAAAATTTTAATCACATAATCTATAAGTTAAACAGTGATGAAAGTTCAACCTAAATATTTTGAAGTACATGTTATAAAAGCTGTTACAGTATTAACTCAAAATACCCCATTGTAAAATATTTCCTTAATGTTACCATTAATTATTTCAAGTATCAAAACTCTGCCTTCATTTACCAGGGATTTAATATTGAATGTAATAAAGGGGGGGGTTTGTTATAAAGGCAATATTGTTTCATTAATTATTGTACAGTAGTGTTGTTTAGATATATATATATATACCTTACCAATTTAAATGTCCAGGTGTACATTTAAATCAGTTCTATTCAGAACTTTCTAATGATGAACATTTAGCGACAGGGCTAGTGTATTTTTCATCAAGTAGAGTGCCGATTTGTCGTCTTAGCTGATCTCTCGACAGTGAATGTGTCACAATTTTTTTTAATGCTCTCTAATTATTATTATTGAGTGTTGTTATATCATTTTTGAAGAAATAATGACTTAATGTTTGGTATATTGTTCAGTCTTCTATGAAAACCACTTCGCCTTTATAAATAATACATGTTCGAAGGGGTAAAATATTCAATAAATTATCCCTTATAAAATTGTATCAATATTATGACAAATGTTGTTAATAGACTATATTGTATGTTATAGAATTTCCTCGTTTTATATACCCTATGAAATCAAGTTTTGTGTTGAGAAATACTTGTATGTTGATCGTTTTTCAGATGTCATTACATATACAAACTTGTAAATATAGTTGTTCACTTAGAAAAAAAAACACTTTATTTTCAGCCCAATCCTTTTCACTTATAAAATTAAATTAACAATTGGGAGAGCTATTTTTAAGAGGGAGGTGTTAAGATTCACCATTAAAAATATTTAGTCTTTATTTTGATGGCTATTTACTAATCTTATAAGCTGCGTCATAGTGTAACCATGAAAGGTAAGTTTGCTTCTTTTTAAGGTTAACAAAGGGTATAGCAAAAATTGTGACTAAAGTTTAAAATATAAATTTCAAATTGTTAATTGTATTTATTACCTAAAGTTGGATCATGAACAGTTTCAGCCACTTGCCGGGTCTGTTTGTAACATAATCCTCTCCCCCAGACTTCTCTGCATTTTCCTCAGCCACATACCAGTTCCTTGGTCTTCCTCTTGGCCACCCCTTCAATATCCAACATTTTCATTGCCATCTTATTCTCCAATCTCTTCACATGGCCGTACGACCTTATTTGCGACTTCTCTATCCTGTCCTGCACTTAAGTTATATAACCATGCAAAACACATTTTTGTAAATATTCTAATTTCATTTCCGGCTTGGGGAATACTTCATATTATTCAGTTAGACTTCAGACACCCTTAATAATTTTCAATTTATAAATACATCTACATAAATATAATTTTTTATCTTTGTTGTAAAATTTATTTTTACTAGCAGAACTTAGCTCTTGAATGTCAACATGGGATATCAGGTCAAGCAGTAACAAGTAATTATACATTTTAATAGTCTATATAATTTATTAATACCATGTTTTAAACATACATTTATTGATATGTGTTTAATATAAATACTTATCAAATACTGTTAACGTTTACAGGAAGAAATACTAACACACAGAATAGTAAAACGCTTATTTCAATGCCTGGGCTCAGACAAGGAAGGATATAGCAGAACCTCAGCCTTACTGAAGTTTTGCTGTGCTCCTCGAGTCAGGTTTAGTCCATCCACACTGGGGTTGCTAGTGTTAAATTCTCAGACACAAAAGTACTTCCAAATGTGCAGTTGTTAAACAACTCACTTTTAGCATGTTCGCCATAAAAGGACCATTGTGATCTTAAAGTACAGTCTGCATAGGTTCTTTGTGAGGTAGGATTATTTGAAGAGTGGGTTGGGTCGCTACCTGAACCTAGCTTTGTAGAAACCGGCAGATTAAATCTCAAGAAAGATAATTCTTTACTTCTCTCTATGTTAACTTTCTTTTTTAATTCCCCATGAAGGCACCTAGCAATAGCTGTGTTGAAGGACTCAAAACTCTTCCTCAGAGCGCAATAATTTTAACCTGGAGGTTTTTAGTCTGTGTCCCTGCCCTTGGGAGAAATACATTTGTCACGCTAAATTATATTTTAATTTAAAAATATCTATTGTGGCAATAGGCTTGTCGTCTTACCTAGTTATAAATTTTAAACTTAAAAAATAATTTTGTTTAACTTGACAATACAAAAACATAAATCTTTCATTTAAACATGTTTTAAATATATATATATATAAAGAATTGATATTATTTTACAATAAAAATATAGGTTTATTAATCAACTCTTAATATTAATACAATATGTTTCAAGTTGTGCATATGTAACAAGATTGGGGGAAAAAAATCCCTTTTGATTGTATATAGTACGCATTTTCTCAAGGCGCATGTCTGCCCACACAGTTTTATCTAATATCCAACATTCTTAAAATGTATTAAATACATACAATATTTTATTATTGGTGCAATAAAAAAAGTTTTGTGAGGTTTAACTAAATATTTACATTACAATTAAACTATATTTACATTTACTAAACCAAAGGTGCTCAATTTACAAGTAAATTTTAAATGGCAATATATGGAATAATTGATACCACTGATCAAACTATTTTCCAACTTTTTAGTTCTTATCATAGTTTATCTTTAACTTAGTGGGGTTTTTTTTACTACTAAGTCATCCACAATTTATTTGTGTAAAATTGATACAGTTATACATAAATATTCATTTAAATATAATTAATGATTTGATTGTATCTGTTAACCATTGGGTTGAATTGTTTGCATCACACTACATTTATTCGTCAATACATTTACTTCTGGTCTTTTTTAACCTGAACAGTTCTTACATCTACACCAATGGAGTAAAGATAAGGAAGGCATAATTTAGAGTGAAGAGAGTGAAACCCTATAAGAAAAGAAAAACTATACACCTGAATGAATACAAATCCGGACCTCCCAGCAATCCAGTTTGTTAGAGTGAGACAGACCACTGATCCAAATCATTTGCTATTACAAATAACAATGTAAATATTGTGTTGACAAAATTCCTTGAAGTGAATAGTACTTTAAGAGGTGTCTGATCAATTTCATGGTATGAATACTTTCTTTTTTTAATCACTGTGTACTACTAATTGTTCAGGTTGTACGCATATATGATAATCACTCTAATGGGGTTGGAATGAATAAGGAAACATTTTAGAGGTAATCTACCCACATTTGTATGACAGAATGGGAAATCATTTAGGAAAAACCACCCACTATTCAAACCCCAATCTTCCCATCATCCGCAGGCCAGTCTTAACATGAACCACTGAAGTGAGTGTATAAGTACTTAATGTTCTAATGAACATATACCTTAGTGTATTAATGCACTAAAAAAAGATAGGGTAACCATTACAAGATAGATTTCAATAAAGAGGGTTGACTCCGTGTGATATTCATACCACAATTCTTAAGTCACCCAGAATGCTTTGCAGCAACTACTTAGTTGTGGCTTATGATAGTACACGAGATTAACTATTAACATAAAAACTAGAATTTATCAATACATGATTTATATTAAATATTGATCTCCGGGACCACCTTTATTAGACATAAAGCCATGGACAAACTTAGTTTGCAGGTCCCCCAGTTATCTGCCTACCCCCACTTTCCTCAAAATAAAAATAATTAAAAAAATTAATTTTTGTTTAATGTTATTACAGTAGTTTGCACCGTAGTTTGCACCTATATATCAATTTTCAGCAATAAAAGGTAAATACATATAATAATTAAGGCCAGAATCACCCGTATCTTCAAAGATAATTGGAGCCGATTTCTCCCCCACTGAACTTTATCTGTTTAAAGGTACTAAAAATAATTGTGCCAGGTTTGAATTTAATTAATTAATGGAAAACATAGAATTAACTTTACTCGTTCAATAAATCAAGCCACATGATTATTAGTTTTTATACTGACCAGGAAATCAAAAATTTCTCACCTAAGCAAAAGCAGGGCCCTGTGTGGATCCACCGTTTGCACAACTCATTTTCTTGGTTTGACTAAGTGAAAGATTCATATTTAGATGTGTAAAACTCGATAGACTTCATATTAATTGTTGGTGTCAAAGGAATTGCCAATCAATTTTAATAACTCGGTTCATAGTAAAGGAAAACTCTGGCGTTGAAACGAAATGGAAAAATTAGGAAACAAGGTATTTTTATGGTCTATTATTAGTTGTTCTTTCACGTTTCATTTCAGTGGCGAAAAATCATTGTGCTCGATATGACCTGTGAGTTTTAGTAATCTAGGCAAACATTGTTTTTAGCTATTTACACTTTTTTGTATTTTTCCAAATATTATTTAAATTGTAAATGCTGTGGAATTGAAATATTCTGCTTAAAATTTAAGAATCAAATTTCAAAAAAATAAGATTTGTCACATCTCTATTCATATTAGATTCCATCAGTTTAAAACTAGTCTTTGAACTGGGAGGTCAGTGTTAAAATTTAAGTTGGATGCAATAGGATTTTTTGTTTTCTATTTTTAGTATTTCACCCCTAATATATTCTCAGGGTTAGGTTATATAAATTTTTAAACTACCAAAACAGGCACAAAGATAGGTATTTATATATCTCTTTAGACCAAATGTTAACCTCAAACAAATGGTTAATTTTATATCATGAAATAAGAGTATATGGAAAGAAAAAAACTTATTTCTAATCATGAATATCCTTATTCTAATTCTAAGATTTGGAGGGCAAATTCCTAGCTATATTGTTATTTAGAACAATACAATCAAATAGAACAAATTTGTTCTGTAGTTTATTAGTAATTTGTTTGTGAGAAAACTAAAAATACTAATACAATTTAGAGTTTAGTCAAATCCACTATTTCATGAATCTAAAACTTGGAAAAAATTATGAACATAGAAGGTAAACATAAATGTAATAGTAAAGTAAAAATACAAATAGTAAATAAATGTTAACATGATTCCTTATAATCCATTAATTATAACATTCATACATTCAGTTATGTGTTAAATTATTGGTCTGGGTCTTGGTTACTAGGTTCATCCTAAATAATATAATTGGTAATGAACCATCAATAAGCAGTATTTTAGGTCTAAAACAAATTTCACTTGAAAATGAATTGAATTGGAAATTTTCTTGAATCCTTTAATATCCTTCAGGATTCGAGTCATCCATCCCTAGTTACAATACAAGTGCTCACAGGTTTTCACAATAAGAATCGGCGTGTGATGCAATCCATAGGAACTCTCCTAATTAGTTCAGTCTTGTTCAAACATTCTCCACTAACGACCTAAGATTAATCACAGACTTCTTGTACGCTTTTGTGTGTGTAGAGGAATATAAAAAAGAGTCAGTTTTTTCCCCACAACTTTTTGTTAATGAAATGCCATTTTCATCTAATTAAAAAATACACCTATGTGCTACCAACTTACCTACTTAATTACCCTATGACATTAGGAACTCAAAAGTTCATTGCCACCTTTCCCTATCTTAAGCTAGTTCTATCCAATCCACCTCATTACACCCTACCTCTTCCAGGTCCGTTCTTATGTCATCCTCCCAACTACGTCTAGATCTTTCCAATGATATCTTCCCATTGGCATGTCCTGTCCACCATAATCTGCGAGACTTGATTATTCTATCAATGTCTTGTGATGAGTGCAGGGTATGTACATCATTATTATACAACCTTCTCCACTCCCCAGTAGCTTCATCCTTTTTGGACCAAATATTTTCCTAAGAACCTTGTTTTCTAACACCCTAAATTTTGCATCACGTGAGGTAAGAAACCATGTTTCACACCCACAGAAAACAATCAGTAAAATTGTTTTGTATATTTTGAGTTTTACTTTCGTAGACAGCAGGCGAGATGTCAACATAGAACTTCTTCACGCCATTCTTTTTTGTTGGTGAAATGCCATTTATATCCAATTAAAAATGCACTTAACATTTGATGGAACATGGAGAAAATTTAAGGAAAAAACTCATTCTGTGATGCAACGTCTATCACAATAACATAATATCTCAGTTTTAAAAATATCTTAGCTAGTACTGGCACCAGTGTAACCACTAAAAAACCTCATATTGGCTTTATAAGGTTGAAAGTGAGTGCACTAGTTACTCTGCCATCACAGGTTTGTTCATCAAAGACTGGCCAAGAACTTAATGCAAAGCTATGCCATAATCCTCATAATATTACGCAAAGAGGTTTATGTCAACGATACTTCATGAAGTTCTCTATCCTCAGGATTCACAGAGCTAGTATAGCTCGATGTTGATGAAAGTAACCTCCTCACAGATTGGTGCTTAGTTCCACCGTTACTGCTACCGATGTGGCCATTCTCTTGAATAACACTGTCCAATTTACTTGTCCGTACAGGTGCAGGCTCTGAAGTGCACTTGCTCACGAGGAATCCCCCACAAAATATCCTTACCTGAAAAAATAATGTCAATATTTGAATAGGAGCCTAAGGTAAATCGTTGTAAATTGTGGAGGTTCATTCATTGGTCATGAAAATCTTGTTGATACACATAATTTTGTTCAAGCTTGCAATTCTTTTAGCATCATGTCTAACTAAATGTTCGGGTTATACACATATGAATAGTTATGCTAATAAGTTAGGAATGAATAAGGTTGAATTTAGAACAAATATGCTCACATTTGTATAGAGACAAAGTGGAAAACTATTGTGGAAAAGCCACCCTAAGTATTCCTGACTAGTATTCAAACCCCAATTTCCCTGTCAAAAGCAGTCTCGTAAATTGTGAAAGTTACACCATAGACCATGTGACCATTGAAGCAGGCCTTGCAATGTTACAAACAGCTTCGACAAGAAGAAGGAATAAGCTTTCTTTAACTGTGTGTGTAAATATTATGTTGGATTTGGCTTAGTTAAAATATTAATTATTAGTTACAGTTAAAACCACATACAAATAACATAATCCTTATACTTATGCCAATGCTCTACCGGCTAACTACCGAGTTATCCAGGAGTTGTTCCATGCCTAGGGTAATTCTTCATTCATATTTTAAAGCAGTCTGTGATGGATGTGGAGATTGTCAGCTATATATGAGATCACGCATTGTCAATCTTTGCACGTTCATCACGGACACTATCTTAAAATAAGAGTGATGAATGACCAATGGCACAGGACGACTTCTGGATAGCTCAGTTGTTATAACATTGGCGTATTAGGCTAAAAGTTTCGGATTAAAGTCCAAGCGTCATATTTCAACTTAAATATTATAAATATTGTGAGTTCTACTAGATTTTCAAGAATAGAAAGGTGACCTTATGCTTTCATTTCCCAAAAGGTTTCACAAACCAGACACAGCCATCATATCCGCGAAATTAAAAATTAACTATTGAATAAAAGTGCTCAAAATAAATATGTTTTACACATATAAATAATATACATCCATACATTGTGACAACAAATCTATGTTAAGGAAGAATTATGTACACATGTGATTAGTCATGAGTGTCTATATAGCTACTGTTAAATTTTCATATAAGAGCCTTTAACAAACTATAAACTAGGGATCTGCAAGTACTCGTATTCCAAGTTTTGAGCCGAGATTGTCGCTTAAGCTTGAAATATAGATAGAAAGTTTTGTAGGCTTGTCATTTTCGATCTACCACTTGATGTACTTAATAATCAATTTTTAAAACGCAATAGTAAGCATAGTCTACTTAATTGAGATAATATCAGCATTTTCACTTATAAAACATTTGGTTACTTAACAAATTGTTAAAAATTGATTTCAATGTTCACATTAATAGTGTAATAGAGCTTTAAAACCACTTTCGACCAAAAAATTCATTCAATATTATCGTCCATTTTGAAATGTACTTAATTGAAGTTGTTTACTTGTATTGCCATGACAAAGCAATGAAAATAAAAATAGCTAGGAAGATTACTAAATAATTGAATGATTATATTTACTATTTTTACCTGGTCCCTTTCTTAAATAATAATTTCTGTTAAATTAAAAATGTAATATCAAGAATATATTATTATATTAAATGTTTTCAAACTTAAGATATTTAAAATTCATATTAATTAATATGTCTAGTTACAAAACTAGCTCTAGTTACTAATTAGTTATAGAATTATGTGGGTTAACTTGTTTAAAATCTATGTTGATCTTATTTATTGCCATACATATTTTACCAAACTTACCACATTTATATTAAAAATGAAAAGTAGAATTGAAGTACATTTCTCAATAAAATAATGTATAACAAGAGCCCTTACAATGCGCATGTGCAACTGCATAGAGGAATGGCAATGGAACAGAAGATATGCAAACCTAAAGCAATAATAGTATTGTTTTGTACTAAAATATAAACCCACTCATCTAGTCGCAACTGTCATGGACTCTGGTACAAGTAGCAAAGGTATCCCGGCAAGACCTAGACTCAAAGCTAGGGACATGATGGGACAAGGGTGAAACTAAAGAGGGAATGGTAGAATAGTCCATCCCCTTTTCTTTTTGGATACTGTTAGACAGCAAGGCTGGAATGTAAATATAGTGGAAAGACCGGTGTACATAGTGCCTTGGTCCGACCAAGCGATAAGACCTTGAGAGATTTCAGAACATATGATAAGGAGATGAAGTGACACAAAGAAAATGACAGATATAATGAGATTAATTTCCACACATTATTATGATTTTTACTTACTTCAGTTTTAATTTTGTTTACAAAGAAAATATAAAGTTTATAAAATGGTTATATAAAGTACTCATTGTAACATTCATTCTGTGAAATTATAAACTAATAGCCCAGGTATCGAGGTTCGATCCCAGTTGCATGTACTGAGGGTGGTTTTCCCTAAATAGTTTTCGGCTACCTCCACACAAATTTGGGTACACTCCCTTTAAATTCAACTTTCTTTAACACATTGCCATGGTAAGTGTAATAAGTACAAAAGTGTAGAACTCGAACAGGTAGTAAGAGATAGTGCTAAGAAAAATAAAGTTGGGCAAATCTTTTTTATTTTTTTCAAGTACGTACTTTTTCAAATTTTGAATGATATTTTTTTGAAACCTGTAATTTCCCCCAAAATTTAAAGGACTCGACTCGCCCTTAATGTAAAGTGTTACAGGATGAATGATTGTAAGCACTCACCGTGGAAATGGCTACGATGACGCCCAAGATTGAGCCTGCTAAGACATCCCACCAGTGGTGCCTGTTGTCTGTGATCCGGGAGAAGGAGCACAGCATCGCCCACACCACACACATGCATTGTATCCATGGCACCAGGAGGTATGTCGTGTTGTACGGCACTCTACGCTGCGTGAACCACTGTAATACCACAAACAAGAAAGATTTGTAGATTGTGGAGACAAGTAAAATATATCTTCTAGGAACTTACGAAATCCACCTTGTCAATTCAAAACCAACCCAAATCAACTAATTATATGAAATATTCTCAAAGCTGGCTCAAAGGTCATTTCTCTTCACTTGAAAAAATTATTATACTGTGCTTATTTATACAACTTAATATTTTAAAATCATTTAGAAAATGTTTTATTGTACAAGTGTTTATGATATTTCATGCTAATCAGTCAATAAGAACTTTGGCTTTGTTCATATTATTTATACTAATTGGTAACAGCTCAAAATGACAATAAACGAACATAAAATGATTATTTTAACTGTCAATATTTTTAATGGTGAAGCTTCATTTTTGACAAAGTTGAAAATTTTTCCCATGCACTTTCAAAGCATATATTTTTTCGGAGCAAAGTTGAGTTTTCAAAACTTTGCAAACCCCTATTATCTTATTTTTTGTTTTGATTTTAAATTACCCAGTGGATCTTTTATCTTGTAATTTTAACAGTGTATTTATCTGTGGGATATACCGATTAGAGTTAACTCTGAACTTCAGTACTTATATTTTACTCTTATTATTACTAGCACCGCTACTTACTACCCATTCGGGTTATACGCACTTACGATAATGTGTAATGGTAGGGTGATTGTGAGATGAAATGGAGGACCTACAGTTTAAACGTGGGATCCGAACCATGGTGGAGGCCTGGCATTCCACTCATTCACAAGTTGTGATTAATACAAGTATTGTCAGAGGTGAAGGAAGGGTTTGACAATCAGATACATCTGTGCCGGGACCGAGGATTGAACCCCGAACCCCTTGCACAAAAGTTTGACACCTTGCCCCCTAGACCACCAGGTCATCCATATTTCCCTTTTGATAAATGGTTTGTAAATACATACAAAGTCCACAATACATGCCGATTAGGAACTTTTTTTAAAGGCTATATATACATACATACACACACGATCCGAAGAGCATTTGCTCATTATACTGAATTTTACACATTTTTTCTAGAATAATTTAATTAAATAACCATTTGAGTAATTAATGTTTTCAGTAATAATTTTATGTTTCATTTTCTTCTATTAAAGTAATAATAATAAACTGGAGGGTGGTAAAAAAAAATGTAAAAATCTAGATGGCACCATGTCTTACTTCCCTTTCAGGTTATATGCTTATGTACTGATTATGCTGATGATAGTAGGGATTATGAAAATTATATTTAGAGGGAGAATGAAAAACCATTTGGAGGGGGAGGGGGGGAATTTGGTACACCCGACTGAGATTCAAACCCCAATCTCCCCGTCATTGGCAGTTTAGTTTACTACTGCCAGAGTTATGCCTTGGACTATGCAGCCACAGAAGCGGGTCTAGATAATTTTAAATTATGTGTAAAAACATTAATTAGATATTAATATGAATATATTTATAGAGTACTGTGGAATACAATTTTTTTTAATTACAAAAATTTACTAATTATATTATAGAGGCCTTAAGGTCTCTATCTCTCTCTCTCTCACACACACACACAAACACACACACATATATGCAGTTACTTTAACATAACAAAATATAAGGAAAGAAAAGGTCATAACTTTCACTGTGAACATATAATTATATATAATAATGATGTGATTTAGGGAATGGTAGTAATGTGATTACTAGAAACTAAAAAAATCTGTTGATCTAACAAATGAAAACCAAAGTACTTGATATACATTTATCAGGTCGAATACAAGTCTACAACCATGATTCAAATACAATTTCCATGAAGACCTCGAGTGGTCAGTGTTTAAGACAAATGCCTTAGCACTCTGGACCACAGCAAAGCATTACTTTTAATTTTGTATTTCTTTATTTTCACTATTGTAAAATTATAGCTATACCAAACCAAAATAAGAAAGCAAATGGAGCTGAAATTGTTTTATTGCGAAACTAGTTTGGACTGAGAATCATCAGGCTCGCTCGATTATTTGACAAGAAAGCGCAAGACAAAATAAATACATAATGCCTCTTTATCGCTAACCCTTCCTTCACAAAAATATCAAATATTTATTTTTTCCTCGCATTTCACCTTTGAAATAATTTGTTTAGCACCGCATCTTACTATCTGTTCATGTTATACACATGAAATAATTTTATTTCTAATAACAATTATGTCTATTGACTCTCATAAAGTATCATAATATTGTGTAACAAACATTAAGCTACGTGATTTTCTTACCATCAAGAAGAGGGCTGTGTACACTGATATGGCTGCATGGCCTGATGGAAATGATTTTGTCGAGTCTTTCGTATCCCATGAAGTGAAGTTCTTGTTGGTGCAGGTGAATACTGGCATGTAGCTCCTTTAAAACACACAACATGTACAAACATTAATGCAACTATGCATAGGTATGTGCATGGTGTTGGCCCAAGCAGACCCTAATGTAGAAAAAGGTGTCTTCGGTTTTCATCTAATCACATGATATGCTCTTTGAATTTCAAAATATAGATTACTTATATATCACACATTAAACGCTAAATAGTAATATATATATATATATATATATATATTCAGAATATTGCATTAATTAATGTACAGGAATTTAGCAATCCTTTGGACTCATGATTTTGTACACTGAACAAAAATTGGCATTAGTTAATTACATTGATGTGATTGACAAATTTAAGTCAATAATAACCGGTAAGAATAGTCTTATGTTCTAAGACAGAGGTGGCCAAATATTCGACAGCGGCCACTAGTTTTGTTGATCGACTGGTCGATTGATTAAAAAGAATAAAAGAAAGGAAATTAAGGTTTTGCAGATTTTCCTTAAATTAACATTAGAATATCGAAACTGTGTCATTGATGAGCATTTACAATTCTGCTTTTGTTTATGACTGCATAGTTATTAACTCTCATTCAACAAACTTAGCTAAGATTATGCAGTGTCATGCATCAACTATAGAGTCAAGTGTTTAACAAGACAATACTTTTTTCAGGGAATTATGTATTATGTGGTTTAATGAACAACTCAGTTTCAATGTGTGGGAGGAATATAAGTTCTTATATGCATATATAGTTTTACTATTAAAACACAAAATGGGTTATTAATTTTCCACCAACTAAGCAAACAATATAAGCCTAATGTTCCGTAGTATAATAAATTGCCAAGTTATTTTCCTTTTCAGGAGTAGACCCCTAATCAAAAGGTTTGGCCACTCTTGCTCTAAGACAAGAAGATTATGAAACCTTTATGTGTTTTGGTCAGTTTCGGTTAACTCATTATGTGTCTCATTGTTTAAGTTTGTACTTTTAAAGTACACTTTAGCTGTTGATTAAAATAAACACATGGATTTAGTTAAACTTTATATTATTTTGTTTGATACTCTTTACTCCCACTTACCCTTCACTAAGCTATATTTACAGCCTCTGTCTCTTCCTCCAGAGGAGCATTTCATATTATGCACACACCTATGCATTTATTGATGCATATTGTATTGTTTACATAGGTTTTAGTGTCCCAATGTAAGTATTTCCTCAGTTAGGTCAGTAAAACATTGCAAAGAGTTAATGCAAAAAGATGTATATACTCAAGTTTAGAATTCAATTTTAATTTGATATATTATAAGACCAAATTCTGATACACAAATTCTTTAGAGCATGAGTAACTTTAATTTAGATAAGATTCAAGTTTTTGTTTCAATTCATGAGAAGAGAAAGAATACTTAATAAAATATACACTAGAATAGAGTTAGAAAAGACATTTAGTTAAATATTATGCATTAAAATATAAACAACAGAGAATAGCAGGTTTATAGTCATATACACATACTTTAATAAGACATGAAGACAAAAGTGACAAAAAATGAACCCACATAAGTGATTAAATAAGAGAAAACTATTTTCTACTGACAAAATGGTAACAAAGCCATATTTATGACCAAATGTCCTTATGACAAAGAGATAAAAAGAAATATATTTTTAAGGAGCATTATTTTTATGTGAGTACAAAAATTATGTAAGTAGAGCCTCAAAAATTAAAATGCCATCATCAATGAGTTCTTAGCAAACGAAACAAGCTGTTACAGCTCAAAATTGATACAACATATTCAAGATATCTGGATTAAAATTTAAATTGCATTTTAAATTAAATATTTTTACTGACCCAGCTGTACAGTTGACGGCAACATCTGGTTGACATGTGTCCAAAAAGTGTGGGCGTGGTTCTCCTATTAGAAGCTTGGCCACCACTGTTATGATTAACACTATGACCAAACCAACCAGATACTCCCAGTACCAAGTCATGGCTTGCCGGGCGCCATTCACCATACGACGCTTAGCAGACTTGGCAAGTTCATACTCGTCAATAGAGTAAGTGCACGCCTCAACCACCCACAGCTGATAATCATATAAAACAGAATTAGTAAAACTATTTTTTAGTGTGTGTAATTTAGCCATTGTACATGAAATTTATACTTGGAAATTTGTCTATTCTTACTTAAATTCTCTTCACATGACATAAAATAAGAACCATGATCCAGTTCAAAATTCAGCAGAAACAACAGTGCCAAAAATAACAATTTATCTTCTTGAATAATGACTGTTTGGCATTAATGTATTTATTTATCTACTTACTCACTCTATGGCATTAGAAACTCAAAAGTTAATTGCCACACTTATAAAAGTATGCCGCCTCAATACACTTTATCTCTTTCAGGTCCATTCTAATGTTATCCTCCCATCTTTGTATCTTCCCATATGAAGAGAAGAGTGTCGGTAATAATGCTAAAAGTGAGGTTGGTATTAATATTTTCAAGCCAAGTTCCAATACTGAAGGTTGGTGATTAGTATATATAAAAGAGGCAATAAATAGAATTGAAAAAGTATTCAAAAGTATTAATTAATTTCATTTACCCACCCTACTGGCTTACAATTTATTTTGTAAATTACCCCTGTCGACCGGTCGATCTCGCAGCAATTTTCAGTAGATCACTTAAGAAAACTACATCATCATGTAAAGGCAAGCTTACCTTACATAATTACACTATTATACAGCTTATAAGATAGGGCCATAGTGTGATCCATCAAGGTAAGCTGAGTGTACATTTTATTTATTTTATAAAGGCAGTGACACAAGTATTGGAGGAGATATTGAATTTAAGGAATAAATACAAGCTGTATAGAAAACCAGTATTAAAAGTAGATTGGAGAAACAAAGAGTGATCACAGGACCTTTAAGAGATGTAAAAGTCGATCGGGGCCCCAAAAAGGTTTCTTCTCCAAACAAAAAAGGTTGAAAATCACTACATTAAGTACTGAAATTAAATTGAGCTCACCATTAAGAAAGGAACAAGCGTAGTCAGGATGAGCAGAGTACCTAAAGTGATGGTGTCTCCATTAAATTTGTGTGAAATTTTTGGGTCATCACAATAGAAACCCAATTTAGAATTTGGGATGAGACCAAACTCCCCTAAACCAAGCACAGCCAGCACTGAAACAGAAAAAGATCACTATTATACTAAGTAATATGTTTTTGTATATACACATATCATAGTTTGCTTATTTGTAAAAGTTAAACAATTCTAATAATGAGCATGTGATACCCATAGTACTTGCATAGCCTTAGATGTAAAAGACTTAAAGAACAAATTATTATGACTGAAATCATGATAATGAAAGTTGAAAAAAGTGAAATATTTAAAAATATAAATTTATTAATATCACTATGTAGAAAAATAGCTTTGATGCTGGCAAATCAAATTTCATATAATAATTAAGAGTAAAAGATGTTCTTGGATGGCTTGAAATGGGAGGGATGCATCTCAAATAAAAATAGAAACATCTCATCCATACAACCTAAAGATAGTTTCAAACTACCAAGTTTCGTTATTTATGATCAATTAATTTTGCATATGTTACTTTCCTCCCTATTAATTCAAGGATAAGCATGTTTATGAAAATGAGAAATAAATTTCAGAATGTTTCAAATTATTATGTTTGTTTTATGATTGCCCTAAAACTTGAAAATGGAAAGAAAGAAAAAGTCAAAGTAATAATTGGCCTGGATAATTTACATTTTGTTGATCATATACCAAGTTTTGAACAAAGTATACCGGTAGTTTATAACTTTGTCTGTGACCTGGAGAAGTAACAAGACAGATAACACTTTCAACATTATTTTTTAAACACTTTATCTTCAGACAAGCAAAGGCAGGCCATAATCAAGCAAGTTGTCAAAAATAATGGAATAATAATGTGCACGTGTCTGAGAAAGCGTTACATTACTTGATAAGGTATGTAAATTGTTCCTGGTGTAAGCTTGATTAATAAATTATTATTTTAACCTGTGTTTGACATAAGTGAGATTATTCCCAACTAAAGTCACACTTAATTAACTCTGATTATTTAGGCTCTTTAATTCCTATTCAAAATTTAAATAATCCTAGTACATTCATTAGCCAGCAAATGTTTTCAGTTTGATCCACCATTCCTAGTGTCAAACAACAATTTTCATTTTTTCACCATTATATGGTTATGAGTGTGTAAATATTTAATAAATAAATAAACACAAGCCTAATATTTCTATGAAAATAACATTATTAATTCGCCTAGTCACCAGGACCACCCTTGGTGGTCGAATGGTCTAAGGTGTCAAGTCTCACAGCATACTAGACTGCTGATAATGGGTATATACTTAGTGCTCGAATCCCAGTCAGGTGTACTGAGAGTATTTTTTTCAACTATTATTCAACCTCCTTTATATCTATCACACAAGCGTAACTATTAGATTTGCGTGAAACCTGAAATGTGATAAAAAGAACCAAAGTGCTACTCAGCCTTGTTGACTAGCAAAGTTGAAAAGGCTTCAACATCTATTCTCACATAAAATATCTAAAACATTTAACATAAAGGTTATTATTGGCTTCATCTAAGGGGTAAGTATGTTTAAGGTTATTCAGGATAAAATGCACATACATTAGCAAACATGGAGAGTGAATGTAAAAGCCACAGTCAAGAATTAATAAATCAAAGAAAACTATACCTAGTGCACCCATCATTATCGTGGAAAAAAGATGGGAAAACCCCTTTATGAAATATCATACAATTGGATAATTAACACCTGCACCTAGTCTAGTTTCGATCCTTGACCAATCTACTACAAAACTGGTGCAGGCAATAAATTTCTAAGATGTTTTGATATTACTCAATTAATCTAGCCTTCAATATTTTATGTAAACCTGGTGTATGTTATCATAAGGAGTTGATTGAAATTACATGTTTTAATCTACCAGGGCTTTCAGCTAATCGTGTTTAACATTCGGTGTAGATTTAGGCAGCCTATATTGTGGTACAAAGTTAGATCAGATGCAATTTGCTTAAAAATACATATTTATAATAAATTCTTTGGTGGTTGGATTAAAAGTGAAAATAGATGGACGAAATAGTAGAGACCAGACAAAAAATTTAGTTTTATATACTAGTAATAAATACTAAACCTACATGTAGTGTTTTAGACCTAAAGGCCTACCTAATGATTTAGCCCAACGGCTTTTAAAAAATTAAACCCCACTATACCATAATTCGACCACGTTAATTTATTTATTTTATGGTGCGGCAGAAGGGATCGCAAGTGTTCTTACAGTTTTTTATAGAAGAATTTTTTTGCGAAAATAAATCAAATATTTCTCCAGTAGCAAACATAGAGCTTAGTTTTCTACACATGCTAATACCAACAGATCTTGAATATCTGTCAAGGGTGACCTGGAATTTTGTCAGAACTTTTTCTCTTGATTTAAAAAGTATTGACAGAATTCCAGGACAACCTTTACATATATTCAAGATCTGTTGGTATTGGCGTGAGCAGAAAACTAAACTCTATGTTGTTACTGGAGAAATGTTTGATTTATTTTGTCCCAAAAAAATGTAATGCTCTAAAACTGTAAAATTACTAGCGCTCCCTTAAGACACCTGTAGAAGGGAACATAACCTATATCACAGAAACCAGTTTCAAGTCACACACACACATGTTCAAGTGTCAAAATTTCAACAAAAAGCTTGGTCAGTGTTATGAAACACACTAAACAAATATTTCAATTCAAAATAACTCACAAACACCCAAACGATTCTTTGGTTCCATAGTCCTTGGGATTACGCAATAGCTTCACACGGATATAATTTAAGAATAATCATTTATGAACATTGATGAAAACACATTGTATAAGATTGGTGGCGTGCTCGTGAGAACTATTCAATGAACCATGATTTCTCTTTCTCGTATGTTACTAACATTTAACTTTCAACCTTGTCCTTTCGCAATATACCATCCCATTGGCTGTCTAGCAAAAATCAGCTGTTTTGCGAGATGTGTGACGTCATTGTTTGCTCTTGCGCGGTTGGTGTGTCATACACACGTGCTCGGCCTTGACCATAAGTGACAGCAACACCTATCTACAGTAGCCCCGTGGCTTCTTTGGTGCTGATTGACAGATCACAGCTGACTTCTGACAGTCAACATTTAGGTATATACTTAAATGTTGACTGTCAGAAGTGACAGCTGCTAAACACAGGTTTTTTTTTGCAGATCATACGGTTCGGCGTAAGGATACATAATTTGGTCTGGTAACTTTTCAAAGCTTTTAGCTGTCATCTGTGAGCTGTCAGTCAGCACCAAAGAAGCCATGGGGCTACTGTACGTTAGGTAGGTGACCATTATCAAAAATTAACAGATCTCTTCCCTTATTATGTATCTATTCGCAAAACCTTATAATCTGCGAGACCATAAATATTAGTTTGATTTGTTGTCGTGTCACTTTTGGCAGTTAAAACTCTCACAACAAACCATTTGTTATTATTATTATTATTATTATTATTATTATTATTATTATTATTATTATTATTATTATTATTAGCACCGCGTCTTACTATCCGTTCGGGTTATACGCACTTACGCTAATGTGTAATGGTAGGGTGATTGTGAGATGAAATGAAGGACCTACAGTTTAACGTGGAATCCTAACCACGGTGGAGGCCTGGCATTCCCCACATTCACAAGATGTCTTGTCAGAGGTGAAGGAAGGGTTTGGAAATCAGATAAATCTGTGCCGGGACCGAGGATTGAACCTCGGCCACCAGCACAGAAGTCTGACACCTTACCCCTAGACCACCAGGTCACCAATTTGTTTTTAATTATGTTTTTCTTTGATCTGTTTTTACATCTTCTGCTAGTTGCCAGTTACCAATTAGCACCACTCCACCCCTATGGCAATGGATCTAGCAAATTTACCTTATTTAAACCTTGATTTTTATAGGAATCCTACTTTTTGCCATCAGCATTGATTGAAAGTCACTTAAATCTGGCATTCTATGTATATATATATATATATATATATATATTGTTTTGATTTATATATATATATATATATATTGTTTTGATTTATCATTTATTATTAAGTTCATATAAAAATTTATCAAAAGTTCTTAATAATACTTTCACTTCCTTGTGGATCACTGTATAAACTCTATTTACATTAGTACTTAAATTAACTGATAATGTAAATACAAATGTAATATTTCCCCCCCTGCCAATGTGGCAACCAGAAGCGGATTTACAGTCTAGGCCCACTAGGCACGGGCCTAGGGGCGGTCGGTGGCTTTAGAGGGCGGCATATTTTGGATAATATTATTTTTATTAGAATATTTTGTTTTTAATAATTACGTTTAAAAATTAATGACTAACATTATCGGAATAGCTTAAGCTAAAGTCAGAAAGAAAATATTTATTTTAAATAACTTTACTTTGCAATCGCTCTGTAACTGAGGCCAGTCTCCCCTTCTTCATAACGCTGACTCATGCTACTGTAGGGCATGTACATGCCTGATTATCTTTCGTAGAAATCTTTTCTTGAATACTAACTTCCAATAACATTTAATATAACGAGTCATTTTTTTCTTTCTTTATTTTTGTAGTACAATATATAGTCCTTAAGCTTAATGTCAGTACTTCATTAGTCATCCTCCAGTTTATGAAAAATATACAAAAATCTATGTGTGGAACTGTGCGCTTCACAGTGCCAGTGACGTGGTGTTTGACTGTTGTGCGCATGCACACATAGGAGGGGGTGGAGAGGAAGGCGGGATTGCCAGGTACATATAGCACTGTTACTCTCGCAGTGCCGGCTCTGGCGTGATGTTGGAAGTGAGTGCGTGTGTTTTTTTACTTAGCGTGTGTTGTGCTTAAAAACCGTATACCATATTCATGATTGTTATAAATTGTAGAAGAGTGTAGAATAAGATTATTATTATTCTGCTTCCAGCTATTCTATTTGATTAACTTTTTTTTCTGTTCTTTTATTTAACAGAAAGACTAAATGCACTTGCAGTACTTTCAATGGAGAAAAATTTCCTCAATTGTCATCCAGAGATCAAAGAGAAAATGAGTGAACTTTTTGCGCAAATTAAAACAAGAAGAATAGATTTCATTTTTAAATGAATGGATCGAGGTTGAACTGTAACAAATTAATTTAAAGTAAGTAAAAGAGGTTTTTTTTGTTAAGATTTTATCAAGTTCCTGACTAAATTTTCTTTTTATACATGATACACAATTTTAAAACAAAGGCTAAAAAATTTCTGGAGCAGCACCCCCACTAATTTAAGCTACGAGCCGCCACTGCTCATGACGTATCTATTCACCAAACTTTGAAATCTGAAACAGCATATATTATTGAGCTGCTATCACTTTTGACAATCAAAACTGTCACAATAAACATTTTGATTTTTTTTAAAGCGTTTTCTATTATTTAAATACAAACTTATGAAAATAGCCGTTTGGATGTTGTTGTTTTTTAAATCAGGCCCGTTGATGACGTCTTATAAACTGTTTTTGGCAGCGTTCATGCGCCTGTGCTTACAAAATAAAAGGTTTAATTTTGATGGTTAGTTATAAGAAGATACAAGTGTGAATATAATAGTTTTTAATTTATTATATCATGCAGTATATTATCTCGCGTGGCTACAGCCACGAAACAAATACCTAATAGTTGTAAGTTATTGATATTTATTGTTCTTTCAATTAGTCATGACAAAGCCAATTATATAGTAATTCTTAGGGAAGTACTATTAGAATCAGTTAGTAGCACTTTTGGTTGATAATATAGTATAACTAAGAAAATAATTACTATTTCCAAATGGGTTGACATTAGTGAAGTTCAGCCAATGTTCGCAGTAAAGAACTTTTGATAGCTGTCACCTGTACTCCTACCATAGATGAGGTGTATGTAAATTCGTAAGGAAACAGGTTTATCGAGAGAAAGTGTTTGGTTCCACATACGAAATATCACTGAAAGTGTAAGTTTGATTTTCTTTTCAAAATAACTTGCGTAGGACCTTAATCACTTGTGAAAAATTGAAATTTTTCTACTTTTTTAATCTCCTGTCCCTCACAGTTCACAAAAAAAGTATTGTTAAAATCTAAAATAATTTTATAATATTAAAATCGTGTCTCAAATTATATTCGTACACAAATCACATTTTAAATACCTATACCCTAAGATTAAAAGTACCATCTGGACACGGTTGCCAACTCAATTTCAATCCAGGCGTTGTTTTATTGAACATACAGTCATATTTGAATAAACTATTGTCCACAAAGTACAACATAATGTTGCCCATAGTCATTGTTTAACATTAAATTATATTGACTTGTATTTATTTTAAATAGAGTTTCATTTAATCTAGTGATCATAGTTTCTGGCTACAGATCCAGAGGTCCTGTATTCGAACCCCAGTGCTTCCAGATTGTTCTGTGAAGCAGTAGGTCTGTAACGGGGTCAAACACAGCCTCGTGAGGACAAAAAACGAGGAACTACTGGAATAAAAAAAAGTAGCAGCTCCTGTCTAGAAAATTTGAGATTAACGGCCGAAGGGTCAGTTATGCTGACACATGACACACTCTATCCGCAGAAGTTGGTACTCTTTTCGTCAACAGACGGTGGCCGCTCGGCAGGTAGACCCTATGGCTCGATAGTGGGCCGACGCCATGGCGTTTTTTCGTTCGAAGTAAGAATTAAAAATTAGCGACTTGCTAATAGTGTGTTCAAAGGGCACACCGAAATGTTGTAATTATGTAATAACTTACTTTATAATTTATTTATAATCTTGGTTAAAATATGGACAGTTATTTCCATGCACTTAATTTAGCGGTTGACACCCAGCAAAAGAAAGGACCAGGTGACGGCTATACGTAAATCAATTTTGTGTCATTGTCTTTCTTCATCGGTTTATTGATAGAACGAAAGAGAAGACCACTTTGCTCACTTCGAGTTTAAATATGGTCCAACTTTCATCGTTCAACTGGAAAACAAAACCTACCAGAAAACTAGATATACTTTCAAGTATGCATACGTCATATCATGTAATATTAGTGTCACTTTTGATCGGTACTATAGGCCCCTACTTATTTAAAAAAAACTATTAATAACCACTTCTGTAACCGCGTGGTCTAACGCGCATATCTCGTGTTGGACTAGACTGCCGAAGACGGGGAGATCGAGTTTCAATCCCGGTCGGGTGCACTGAGGGTGGTTTTCCCTAAATGGTTGTTCACTCAAATGCGGGTGTATTTCCTCTAAATTAATCCTTCCTCGCCCATTAATCAGTATAAAGGCGTATAATCTGAACAGGTAGTAAGACGCAGTGCTAATAATAATAATAATAATAATAATAACATTATTTATATATTAAGATGTTAAAAATAATATTAAGATTTTCTAAAAGTTTCTTCCTATAAATATTGGAATGTAATTTGCCACTGATGGTGACTGCAGATAATATATTATGTGATTAATAATATAAAATAGTATAATTATATTAATATTAATTATATATGGTCTAATCCATATCAGGGGTGGGGAACCTTTTGGCATAAGAAGGCAGTCAGTCACTTCACGGATTCCTCATAAGGCTGCACACTTCATGTACAGTGAATTTTGCCAAAATTAAAAAGACGTACACTAACTATATTTAAGTTAATGTCTTTTTTTAGTAACCCTTATAGAAGCTAACAATTTTTTAGTGAACTTTTTTTCCTTTTTATTCGATGAGGATAAATTTCAATTCTTTATATATTTACTATACATTATTTGATTTGAACATTTCCGCTTTTTATTGAGTTTGTTGTCCATGGATCTTGGTTCATTTTTAAATTCAAGTGTATATAATTATCTAATGTACAAGTATATTTAAAAATTGGTATCAACATATGGTAATCAGGATTATAAAGTCTAATAGAACATCACTCAAGAATGAAGTTCTAAAAACTAAACATTTTAAACGTTAATAAAATACTTTATCTTATTACACTGTAGTGTATCGTGACTCCCCCTTCACTCTAATATATAGAGGAGGTAGCGATAACTATTACAAAGTAAATGTATAACAAAGTAGAGACTGGAAAATATTTCATAAGAGTAAGAGAAATGAATAGGTAACAATAATAGATTTATTATTAAAAAACATAAAAAGATTATATAGGGTTACAATTGATAGCAGGAAAACAGTAATAAATGTCCGCTAAATTTATTAAGGAAAACATGTAGCTCTTAGAGGTATAAAGAAAAACATTAAGTTTTAAACTGATAAATATGATAGGATTTAGCAACTCCAAATGTATAGGAACTTCCCGTAGCGCGGGAGAATACGTGTCCAAGACATGGTAGCAGTCAAAAGGAAGTTAAGTTGATGGAGAGTATTGGATTCCAAAACAGCCGGGCTAGCACCAGACTACCACCAGAAGGGTCTAAACAGAAAACATGGTGAATTACTTAATAATAAAATATAACTGCAAATCCTATAGTTTTAGAGTTACTAAGCCAAATGTCGGCCAAGCTAACTAGCTTGATTCGAAATTAATAAAGGTCCCATAGACACACTAAATAATAAATGGTAAGAGGATAGTCTGTTAATTACATTATCAGATGGCTAACAATCAGGTGTTAACACAAAATTGTACTATGGCCGGTCCTTTCCCAGTGGGTACTGCCAGAGCACTCAATAGTACTTTTATATCACTACCCACTCCCTGGGGTATACATCAAATCTAGTACACACTAACTTTAAATACTTGGACAAATGAGGTGCCAACAAGGGGCAAAATGAAAATACTATCTGTGTGGGCCACTTTACAACACTAGCCGTGTTCCGCACTTGGCGCACCCAAAATAGTAACACAGAAAAAGGGGTGCCACCAAGAATTCTGTGAGATACTGACCTAACTAGGTCCTCAAATAAAGGTGTTAGACAACTTGCTTGTAGCCATACAAAAATTCGAACAAGTGAGCATGACGTCCACGGCGTCATGAGATATTGTGAAGTCATAAGGACTTAAAACGGAATAATGAACTTATGGAGAAGAGGAACCTTAAAGCAAGGTCCTTATTACATATAGAGCTCAAATCTCCAGTATTTAAGTTATGTCATATGGACATAGGGAAAATATATAGTCAGACAATCTGACTAAAGAAATTAAGTCAGATTGACACAAACCCAAATTTAGTCATTCTGACTAAATCAGCAAGTCTGGAGGACTTAGAAAACATTATAGTTTCTTCGACTAACAGAAACACACTTAGTCTCTTTGACTACTGCAATAAGTCTGAAGGACTTAGAAAACAATATAGCCGCTTCGATTAACTAAACCAAGTCAGAAGGACACAGAAACAAAACTTAGTCACTCTGACTAAAACAGCCAGTCTGAAGGACTTAGAAAACATTTTTGCCGCTTCGACTGACAGGAACAAAATTAGTCTACTTGACTACTACAACAAGTCTGAAGGACTTGGATATTTGTTGAATACTTGTGTAACACCGCCCTTAGTCTTACCAAAAGAATAAGGCTGGCGCAGAACATCAATTAACCATTTTAAAAAAAAGGGGGGAAACCAATAATTGCAGAGGAGCCGATAGGATAGTAACGAAAAGCGAATAGGCCAACATTGGTCTATTCACTTTCTGCTTCCATGAACTCACACCCCAACTATTTCAATATATATATTAAGGGTACAAGCGAAGGATATCATAAAGGTTTGATATAAAAAAATATGTCGAAAATAACATTTTAGTTTTATTGATGATAAATATTGAACAATATATGTGTGCTATGAAGCAATGACGAAAAACAAGAGTTACTGTAACTTTTAGTAACCATGAATCGATTACAATTCAATGTGATATATAAGGTTACTCCAAAGAGTAGAAAAACAATACAACAATATGAAACTTTGGGTGCCATGTGGGCTATACGTATCTAATCCCTTGATCATAAGAACCTACCATATTTCCCTGCCACGCAGGTAATAAATAACTTTCCTTACGCCACAGTGAACTTTCCCTGCCATATGAGCAATAAGTTACAAGTCTTAACTTTGATAATAATATACTAATTTCACTTACGCAAGAATAAAATTCTCTGCCATTTGAGCAATAAATTACAAGTCTTAACTTGGACAACAATATACTGTAACGTGGGGGGCGCACGTGACCTGGGAGGGTCACAGGCCGTTCACACGTGGACGTGTGAACCACGAATTCTTTTAAAGA
>CABFVX010001740.1:0-13418 GCA_902151425.1 Timema shepardi
TCACCCTACCATTACACATTAGCGTAAGTGCGTATAACCCGAACGGGTAGTAAGACGTGGTGCTAATAATAATAATAATAATTTTATTAAGCTTCTATATTATTATATTTGCACCTTCCACCACCTCTTAAAAAAGCAGCGACAGAAAATAATTCAAAAAATATATTTCCTTTAAGCAGGTGTTTTCTGGTTGCAGGAAGACTGGTTTATTTAAAATTTATTATTATTAGCACCGCGTATTACTACCCGTTCGGGTTATACGCACTTACGCTAATGTGTTATGGTGGGGTGATTGTGAGATTAAATGGAGGACCTACAGTTTAACGTGGAATCCGAACCACGGTGGAGGCCTGGCATTCCCCACATTCTTTATTTAAAAGAAATAAGTTTGGGTGAAGTGGAATCCAGAGGCATCCCAACTGTGCCTTTTGATTTCCCTCCTGCCCCCTCTGGGGGGCCCTAATTATATTAGCCTTATGCTATTTGCTAAGACCTTGGTTAAAATAATGTAGGCCTAAGTTTAGTCGGGCGTTTGACGCTACGTTACAAATCGTATATTTGTTATTTCTTCTAATACGTAATAATTGACATTTGTTTGTCTAAAAACACAAGTCATGAAGTTGAAACTCGAAGCAATTCGTTTGAAAAAATAGGAATGGGTGTAAGGCAGAGTTTTGGTGGTATTTTAGAATGTTCCAAAGGCAAGACTCAATGTATTCACTTTAAATAAACTGAAATTATGGTTTCAGGCGTGCGAGATAAATTTGTGACTTTATATATATATATATTTTTATTTTTCTAACACCTCCACCATGTCTTACTACCATTTCGGGTTATACGCTTATGCACTAATTACGCTAATGGTTTTAGTGTTAAGGAAAGTTATATCTAGAGGAATTGTGCCCGTACTTGAGTGGAAAACAATTTTTGGAGCTCTGGGAAAAACCTCAATGCACTCGACCGAGATTCAAACCTTGACTAGACCATGCGGCCACCGAAGCGGTTTATTTTAATTTTATTTGTTGGTTAGCGGCACTGGCGTTTTATACCAGACCTTTCTTTGTAACAATGAAATTTACCATCAAAAAAATATGAACAATTAATTTAAATTATATTCTTACTTTTTTAATTTGTTCTTGTTTTCTAATTTAAATTATTTTTTAATTTTGTATTATCATAAATTCAATAAATTACCAAACTGATTGTTTTTTAAAGTTTAGAGTTCAGATTATGGAAAAGTATACGCATTTATAAGGCGCATCAGTTTTCGAATGGTCAAACATGTCGCTCTCGCATTAGACATTGTTTCCACTGGTGGGGAGATCGGGGTTGGGTTCCTTGGGGGCCATGAGGGCTTTTATTTTAGATGGTTTTCTACGTTTAATCCTCGTTAGTGCGAGTACATTTCCTCTAAATTCTACCTCTTTCATCTCTACGCTATTAGTGTAAATTTGCCGGTAACCTGGAAGAGAAGTAGACTAAGATGTGGTGCAAATACTAACAAAAAACACCTGTATTCGCAACAAAGAATCTAGTTACAAGTATTCTCGGCTATCCAACTCAAACAACAGGACTCGAAGGGTGTCGGATGACTAATGTGTCGGAAAAAGAAACACTTGGTGCATATTACGCATGGACATTTGAAAAACCTTTTGGAAAAAAAAACATTTTTATGCTGTCAACAATGATAAAACTTTACTATATTTTAAGATTATTCTTATCTTTTTATTTTTAGTACTTCATCTTACTACTCGTCCGGGTTATACGCCCATGTAGGCTTTTATAACTACCCTAATGTGTAAGGGATTAGGAAGGTCACATTTAGAGAAAGTGTACCCTCATTTGCGTGGAAGGATGGTGGAAAACCATTTAGTAAAAATTACACTCAGTACACCCGAGTGGAATTGAACCCCAAGCTCTCCGTTACCTGCAGGTTGGTATATTGCTATAGTGACGCCTTAGACCATAAAACCACACAAACGTGGGTACACTACCTCTAAATTCAACCTTCTTTATCCCCAACTCATTAGTGTAACCAGTACATAAGTGTCCAGCACGAATGGTTAGGTACTAAGACGTAGTAGTGCTGAAAATAAGTAAAAAAGTTTTGTTTGATAGGTATTGATAATATCTATCAAAAGTAGCGGCTGTAGATCACATGACCTGACGTATTAATTCGTAAAAGTGGATCTTGTAACTTTTCTAGCTAAAAATTGGAATGTAACTCGGGTAGGTGATGCAGCTCGGATCGCATCATGCCGAAGCTTTCTGTAGTCTATTTTAAAATACATTGGAACTGAGACCGGGGAAACAATTTCACCATATTTTGAAAAATAAAACAAAATTTAAACAAAATAATTATCCTAAAGTAAAAAGACTATTAAATTGATCCAAATTTCACTGTTGTCAAATGACCTATTCAGAAAACGTCATATCTTTATGAACTGCAGACATGGTTGTGGCTATGGCTCTTAGCGCTATATGTATAGTTGAGGTTCGAATCTCAACCAGTACCCCCTTTGACCTGAGCTACTTGTTATTCCGTATACCGGGAGATGGCTATCTCCCGAGATATACATACAGCCTTAATAATGGTAAGTGCTCACCGTCTTTCCTCCGTCCTCCAGATAGAGAAGATGAGTGAAGGTCTCCAGACCTCTCAAGATGCCCCAGATGGTTTGACTCGTGAGTAAGGCCGAGTTCTCAAGGTCAGGGCTGTTAATCCGCAGCTCATCTGCACAAACATACAACATTTATCTATCAAAGTATCAGAGAAACAGGAGGAGGATTATAATGCTAGAACTAACTATCAGGAAACCTAGAATAACAGAAAGAGGAGAAGGATGGTTTTTATAAGGATACCGTTACGAGAACATATATATCTTTATATCTGATTTTTATATAATCTTGCAGAAGACCATTTGATGTGGTGACAATTATCTTTCCAGATAATTAGCGATTTTTATATTTATTATTTAAAAAAAGCACGTAAAGCAGATCTGCATTTCCTGTAAGTTATCACCTTTATTCCACCTGGTATATTAATCTGTTAGTTATCTTAATGCCAAATGTATACCATTTAAAAAATGATATATTAATTACAAGAGCGATATTTGAGAAAAAGTAGCATTAAAAATGTTGAATATATTTTACTCTTGTCAATATTAAGATGTCCCAAAGGTTGTTTTTTGTCACCGTGTCTTACTACCTGTCCGACCAAGGTATACGTACATAGATAAAGATTTTAATCAGTGGAGCATATGATGAACGCCTAAGAGCATTACATTTACCTGAAGTCATTTTTATTTCGTTTTTTTAGCACCATGTCTTACTACTCATTCGGGCTGTAAGTCTTGAAGTTTTTATTTCTGTCCTTTTTTCTCTAAATTGGGAACACTAATGTGAATTACAATATAGATTTTGAATATAAAGTCGTAAGTCCGAACTCAAAATTTTGAAGACATTTAGATTAGGGGTAAGTAAGCCCTACTTCCCACACCTCCAGTTTGGGTACACTACTGCTTTTACTTAAGTTTCAACCATAGAATTAAAAAAAATTAGACAAAATGTTGTGATTAACCTTAAGTTAGCTTATCTGAGTGGTTTTTGTTCATATCTGACGCACGCTCTTCAATTTTTATCATGATGCCGAAACAGAGAATATGCTGGTTGCTTAGGTGACGATTTCGAGCACCCCGAGACTACAGGTATATCGGCAGAATTCGATTGGTCTGCTCATCTGTGACTCGGGACCCGTTTAGGCTTTAGATGTTTTGAAACTACTTTTTTCCTTAAAAAAACAAAACAACAACAAAAACACTCCATGGCCTCAGCCCGACAGTGAAATATACCAACCGAGCAGCAGCCGTGTGTTGGCGAAGATAGTACCAACATTTGAAATAAAGGGTGTCATTTGGTCAGCACAAAGAACCCTCCGACTATTAGTCTGATTTATAGGCCGTAGCTGCTATTACTTTATTCAAGTAGCTCCTCAATTTTCCTCACGAGGCTGAATTGACCCCGTTCCAGACCCAATGCTTCACAGAAAAGTTCTGAAAGCGTTGAGGATCGGGCCTGGAACGTCTGTATCTGTATCCAGGAACTATAACCACTATACCACATAATCAGTGCCCCTTACCTTTATGAGTTCATCTCACAGCCAATTAAAACTGGGAGATATTATTTACAAAATCACGCTCGAACCAGAAAACTTATCTAAGTGCGATTTTATACATTATTCATATTACGAGAGTGAATCAATTTAATAGATTTTTAATTTAAAAATAATTATTCTTCCAATTTTTTATTTATTTTTTTATTCGTCTCAATTTCACGTTCTTCTAAAGTAGAATATATAAAACTGTAACACAATGCGACGTCTTGTTCAGGTAAAGCTACCTAAATTAGGTTCTATCAGTAGGGTGAGATGGCCTCCTGTTGCCGTAGGTCAGATAGCCTAGGCCACTGATAGCTTAGCTCCCTAACCACAGCTCATGGGCCTAGGGACGGGGTTAGGGGGTTCAAATACCCCGAAATCTTCCCATGTGGTTTATATGAAGCTCCAAGATGTCCTTGTATCCAACTTTAAATAATATATAGAGGCATTCACTTTTCAAAACTTTTTCATTCCACTCCAAAAAGCTTCCATAGGCATTTAATTTTTTTAATTACAGGTGAAAATCACTCTAAATGGCTTCTAAAGGCTCTAAAAAAATCCATAGGGCGCCACTCTAAATATTTTCTATGTGCATACATATTTTTTAAATCCAAGCGAGAACTATTCTAATTATCTTCTAAAAACATTTGATTTTCAAATATGTATCAGGGGGTGACCAGCACTTTCAATACATTCTTAAGGTATCTAGTTTTAAAAAAAAATCCGGGTGAGAACCATTCCAAATAGCTACTAAGAATGTTTAATTTTTAAAATTTGCTGTTCGAAGACTACTTAAAATAGTTTATAGTGGCATTTACATTTATAAAAATAGTCATGTGTGGTACACTTTAAATAGCTTCTAGGAGCATCTGAACTAAAAAAATATCTAGATATGAAAAAAAAGTTATCGATATTTTACTTTCGATGCAAGTATTTTTTTACTCGATACTTTCTTCCAGTACTTTCACTGATATTAGTACTAAACTCCGGTACCGGCTCAGTATCGAAATAAACAAGTTTTTTGTTATCTTCACTCATGCTGAACTGTAGAGGAAGAACAAATTACACTATTTCTCAATTCTCACTTATTTTCTGCGTGACAAGTAAGAACAACAATAGCTGGTATGGTAAAATCTTTTATAATAGTCATCATGAAATACTATATATTAAACCTTCCAAGTTTCAACACATAACATAGACGCGATAGACCTAAATATACTATATAATGGTTAAATAATTATAATTTTCAGTGTTTAAATATATATTAAAATACAATTATGAAACTAAATTTGAAATTGTTATTACTAGATAATAAAAAATCCAGGTTAAAATGTTGATACCAATACTTACTGTTATCTATATATTTCTTTCGATACTAGTACTGTATCACCATTTTTCTTCCGATACTTTTAATGAGTACAATATCGGTATTTAGCTTTCCATACCACATCCCTATTGAGGACCACTTAAAATAGATCATAGAAACTCAAATTTGTAAAAATTAATTGGTTAGCACTTTTCAAAATAACTTTTAGAGGCATTCAATTTTCGAAAATTTTCCAAAGGCGACCACATCAAACAGTTTCTAGGAGTATCCAAATTTCAATAAATATAAGGGGTATCACAATTCTAAATAACTTTTAAAAGAGTATAATTTTCAAAAACTCTCCACACTATGATTACTACAAAGAGCTTTTAGGAGCAGCCAAGTTTCTAACATCAACTGGAACCCTAAAACACTTTTTTGTCGCTTACCACCCACCCTCTGCCCCCAACTTTTCCTTCTTCTCATCTCATACAAATAAAGTTCCACCACGACTGTAGGGTTGAATAGTAAATATTCATATCATGTTAAAAAAAATTGATAAACCCCTCCCAACCCCCAAAATTAAATTCTCCCTCCGCCCGTGCACTAGGGCGTATCCTTGAATAAACTGTATTAAAGTTTAAAGTCTGTTTAAGTGGACGTTGCCCTTGAAGATGGATTCGTTAATTGTGTGAACACAAGTCTCCAAACAGAATCTGAGTAACTTTGATAATATTTAATGTAGACAGTTTACAGTCCAAGCCAAGTACAAACTATTGTCGCTTATACCTTATTATTTTAGAATCTGGTTTCACCCCACGGATAGCAGATAATTAGGTAGATAATACAGTTTGAATCAGGTGTAGTGATGTTCTTTTTTTATTGTTCTTTTAAAAAACAATAAAATTTATGCTAATGAAACTGTTTTACTATATTTTTAAAATACATCAAACTTGAAAAAAAAAATATTTTTTTAACATTATAAACCTATTAAACTGATCTAAATGTTATTGTTTTCTTATTTAAAAAAAAAGCTTAGATAAAGCACCTTGCTACTTTTTCGGTTCAATCGTGATCTTGTAAAAATTATTTCATGATAAAATATCATTGGGATGGGCTCTTTAGTGGCCCACCTACTTTTCATGTTATTTAAGAAGGACTCTTGTTTTTATTCATTTTAAATAAGAGTTCACCCCAAAATAGAAGGGATAAGTATCAACATTGCATCCATAATTTAAGGGGAGGAAAATGTGAGAAGGTATAATTATTCCGTTTTCAAAGACGTTTGGTTTGAATATCATCAAACAAATAAAATACTTTTTTAAAGCGATCGCAACAAAACTTTTTAAGATAATTGAGGATTATCTTGGTGGTTTTGAATTTTAATTAATTTACGTTTGCATCAGAAACATCGTTTTGTGAGCATGTGTTCCTTCAAGAAGTCGAAACCCTTAAATAAATAATCAAATATACCCTTAGAAAGTGGATAGGAAATCATGATGTGTTAAAAAAAAAATCTTGTGCCACTAATTGGCAACATAGGGGATTTTGGTAGGAAGAAAATTTAGAAAGTACAAACATATTTTATTTTGCGATCAACATTATTAACATTTTACTATATCATTATTATCATTGTTATTATTATTATTAATGGTATTTTATAAGTGTTGATAATATCTATCATAAGTATCAACTTTAGATAACATGACTTGACGTATTAATCTGTGAAATCAGCTCTAGTAACTTTTCTAGCTTTAAGTTTAAAGGTTTCTTATAAAAGTTATACTGTAGCTACATTAACTAGACTGCTATCCAACCCAGTGGTTAAGTGACAAGAATGCTGACTAAAAGTCTATGGTTGCTATAACTAAACTGATTTGTAGCCATACCCTAATTTTGGTAGGAAGAAGAGTATCTGGTAGGTACTTAAATTACTAAAATAATTCTGATTTATTCATATATCACGTCAAATCATGTTATGTAGCTATGACAGACCTACCAAGCCGGTAGTGGAAAATATATGGCTTGAATTTAAAAAAAAAAACTTCCCCAGGCAACAGAATGGAAACAGTAATGGATGTAAAGTAAAACTATAAAATAACACAAATAATACAGTAAAATGTTATCATGGATTGCCGCAAATAAATATGTTTGAATCTCCCAAACAGTTTTTTCAACCAAAATCAGGGTATAAACTTAAAATCCCTTCTCGGCAGAAACAAAGAGTTACTTTTTTGTCTCTCGCATATTATGTGTTCAAATGATAATCAAGTGTTTTTTTTTAAAAATAAATTGATGGATGGCAGTTTTTCCATTATATCAAGAACACAATTTGTAGCAAGTGCTTTATAACCACAGTGAATAGCCTAATCCACTAAGCAGAGTTGCAAAAAAAAACCAAGTATGATATAAATCTATTGCTATCGTTTCAGAAGTTGGCTCTAATCCTTCTGAGAACTCTCTCGGATTAACCTGATTATATTAATCCTGAGATTGATGAGTTTGGTAAGAACAAATATTGGGTCTTAATTCATCATCATCCTCAATATCAACTTGTTTACACCATGTAGCCGGGTCAATTTAGTAAAATTCGTACGTCTTCCGCTATCCTTTCACCGTCCTTCTTTCTCCCTTTATTTGCTTACATTTTTCTTCTCTCACTCACACGATTTCTTAATTAGCTTATTATAATTTTCTTACACTGAGTCTTACTACCTGTTTATAATATACACATATTCATACTATAGAGTTAAAACTGAGGAAGGTTTAATTTATACGAAATGTACCCGCGTTCACGTGGGGAGAGTATGGGGAACATTTAAGGGTAAATCCCCATCAGTACACATGAGCAGGATTCTCGCCCAGATCTCCTTGTCCCCGGCAACCCAGTCTATTGTGAGAGTGACGCGTTGTATCATGCAACCACCAAAGCAGGTATTTTATTTATTTTAAGAATGAGACTATGCTAACGTGGACAAATATTATTATTTATTATTAGTAATGATTTAGTAGCACACGATTGGTGGGCACGTGGATTAAGGCGTAAATCTCGTATGGTCTGGTTTGCCGTTGATGGGGGGGATCAGGTTTGAATCCTGACCGGTTATACTGAGGTGTTTATTTTTACTAAATTCTCCAATCCCATCTTGCATAGAGGGGAATGCACCCCAGTCTGGGGTACTCACAGTGCTCGTCCATGTTGAGGTAGGGGTAGTCCTCGCAGTCCACTATTAGGTCCACCGTCAAAGAGTCGAGGTAGCCGGCGAAGAGCTTGTCTTTACGCCAGCGAGCCTTCAAATTGCCTGCGTCGGCGGAGGTGACGTCATCCGAGGCGACATCTCTCACCACCTGGCTGTACCGGCTCAGGGCGTCCTCTAGGATGTCGCACGTTTTCCTCTTGACCTGCGCGCGTTGTGGTTTGGTTAGGGCAGCACGCCAGGTCCCCTCGAGATCCCCGTCAATGGTGACCGGGGGCCGTGCGAGTCTAACTTCTTAGACCACTCGGCCACCACTGCGGGTAGCGTGGTCCAAGTAAACATATATTAAGGAAGGGGGGGACCTACTTGCCGAGACTTTTCATGATGAGTAAGATTGAATTTAAAGAACGTTTACCCGCATTTACATGAAGATAGAGTGGAAAACCTTAAAAGAAAATCCACCCTCAGTGCATCCAACCGGGATTCAAACCCCAATATCTCCGTCACCGGCAGTCCAGTCTATTGCAAGAATGACGTCTTAGACTATTCAACCATTGAAGTGGTTATTATATATATAATTATAAAAACCTAATATGAATACATTAGAATGGTTTCTCTACCTTGATTTTCTTCTAGTTTAAGAACAAAAGAAAGCGAATGAAGGCATTCTGGTGTTTTTATTTTTGATTTATTTTATTTCTGGCTCTATAAAATATAATTTCAGCTTATATATAAGTAACCTACAGTAGCCATACCCCATAATTTTGACTTCCCACCTTGTAAAATATATATTTTTGGGTCTGCCGTGAATCTAGCCCAATAAAAACCTAGATAAAAAGATTCTATATATAGATTGAGTCAATGTTCAGGACACATGTCAATAGTTAGTGTAAAGAGTAATTTTACACTCAAGGCGAGGAGAGGATTTTCTCCTCCTACCACCCCCCTATAGCCAACATAATTTTAGTAAAAACTTGAATCGTTTAATTAGAGCTAATAGGTGACCTGGTGGTCTAGGGGTAAGGTGTCAGACTTCTGTGCTGGCGGACGGGGTTCAATCCTCAGTCCCGGCACAGATTTATCTGATTACCAAACACTTCCTTCACCTCTGATAAGACATCTTGTGAATGTGGGGAATGTCAGGCCTCCACCGTGGTTCGGATTCCACGTTAAACTGTAGGTCCTCCATTTCATCTCACAATCACGCTACCATTACACATTAGCGTAAGTGCGTATAACCCGAACGGGTAGTAAGACGCGGTGCTAATAATAATAATAGTAATTAGAGCTAAAATATAGAGACCAAAAGCTGCATCAAATATGCAGGCTACAATTTAATACTAGGTTTATTATCTTAATGACATGTTATTTTTTTAATTTAATTTATTTGGCACCGTGTCTTACTTACTACCCCGTCAGGTTAAACGCTTAAGTACTAATTACGCTAATAGGCTAGGAATTGGAAAGGTTGGATTTAGGGAAAGTGAGCCAGCATTTGCGTGGAGGTATAGTGGAAAACCATTTAGAGAAAACCACCCTCAGTTCACCCGACCGAGATTCGATCCTCGATATCCTCAGTGTTAGCCAACTACGCCACCGAGGCGGTTCGACACGTTAAAGGTTTCCCTAAAATTACCAATAGAAAATTCACAAAAAATATAACTTCAATATATTGTATGTAAGGCCTTAGCCAGATGAAGTTTGAATTATCATTTCCTTATTTACTACTCAAACAATAGCAAAATAAAGGTACAAGAAACCAGATAACTAATAGGCACCATTCTGATGCAAAGTAAATCAGTGGATTTAATGTTTAAAAGACAAGATCATATATTTTCTTGTATGTTGATGGTTAGAGGGCTGTGCCACCTAAACACTCTTATTCCCCAAAATTTCTTTCAGCTTGTGGCCTTGATTGTATAACAACCTCCCCCCTCCCCCCTCTTCATCAAATTAAATGTTCTTGTTAAAGAGACAAACGAAATAAGGCACGACTACTACAGTAAACAGAATACTCACCTGAAAATGAAAAGCCGACGGCCTAACTACTAGGTATCCGTCGTACACCACTTGGTGTTGGGGTTTGGGCCACACTTGCCCGACAGTGGCTTTTACCAAGGGCCCGAACGTCTCAACCGCCACACATCCGGCGAGGAGGGCTGTTATGACGCCTGTCGCCAGTAGTATCCCTGTCATGATGCCACAGTTTCTCTATTTCTGTGTGCTCCTGTCAGTCGTACTATCACTCACGACGCAAACACAGACAATGAACTCCGACTAACACATGGTAGCCTAATTAAACTTGACAGATATGACGTCACGCCCTCTTTGTGAGCGCTGCTTGCAACGGCGGCAAAGGCTGACATCACTAACCCACGCAAGATTCGTTTGTCCGACCTTTATAAAAATAATTATTCATGACTTGTAGACTAATAATTTGACCAGACCAGAGGATATGCTTATAAAGGAGTCATTCTCGTCTTGTCTAGTTTGCCAGTGTCGGGGAGGTCGAGGATCGAATCCCAGTCAGGTATTTAAAGAAAATCACACTCGCCCTCCACAAAAATGTGGGTATACTTGCTAACCTTACTCGTGTCTACCCCATTAATGTAATTATTTGATTAAATATTTTAAACAAGCTTATTTTCTTGTTTTATTACGCCATCCATTTGGACTATAGGCGTTTTATTTAGGCTCATTAGGTATTAATAAGGAAGATATAATTTATAATAAATGTGCCGATATTTTCTATGAAGGAGGAGGTGAAAATATTTATTAAAAACACCAACCTTAGTTCACCTAACCGAGATTCGAATTTCGGCTTCCCCATGCCCGATAAACCAGACTATATGGAATTGACATTTAGTCCATGTGACCACTGATTAGTGTAAGCCGTTAGTAAACAATTTGTTTTTAAATTTTAATTAAAACATTTATATAATCCATATTTATAAAATAAACACTTAATTGATTAGTTTGCCATACCTAATGAGGTCATGTTATCATATATCTTTATTTATAGTCGGGAATCAATCTTACATGGGTAATTCATTAAAGTCCTTCAAAGATATCTGCTAAATAGTTTGCAACATTTGTTATTGACATAGTTTCAATAAGCATCACCCACGCGTTTTTCAAGTATTTAACTAATTAATCCATTCAAACATGTCTCTTACTCTATAGCATTAGAAACGCGAAAGATCATTGCTACACTCACAAAAGTACACCACCTATCCCTATCTTGAGCTAGTTCTATCTAGTCCACCACATTACCCCCATACCTATCTTGAGCTAGTTCTATCTAGTCCACCACATTACCCCTATACCTATCTTGAGCTAGTTCTATCTAGTCCACCACATTACCCCCATACCTATCTTGAGCTAGTTCTATCTAGTCCACCACATTACCCCTTTCCCTATCTTGAGCTAGTTTTATCTAGTCCACCACATTACCCCCATACCTATCTTGAGCTAGTTTTATCTGGTCCACCACATTACCCCCATACTTATCTTGAGCTAGTTCTATCTGGTTCACCACACTACCCCCATATATATCTTGAGCTAGTTTTATCTAGTCCGCCACATTACCCCCATACCTATCTTGAGCTAGTTCTATCTAGCCCACCACATTACCCCCATACCTATCTTGAGCTATTTCTATCTAGTCCGCCACATTACCCCCATACCTATCTTGAGCTAGTTTTATCTGGTCCACCACATTACCCCCATACCTATCTTGAGCTAGTTCTATCTGGTCCACCACATTACCCCTTTCCCTATCTTGAGCTAGTTTTATCTGGTCCACCACATTACCCCCATACCTATCTTGAGCTAGTTCTAAATGGTCCACTAATGGTATCTTCTCATTGGGTTTACCAGTCAATACCCTGAGTGAGGTCCTAGATTATTCTACTCGTGCTGCATGTCTTGACCACCGTAATCTACAATACTTGACTATCCCAACAATGTATTTTATGAGTACAAAGTGTAAATCATTATTATGTAACCTCCTCCACTACTATCCTCATCCATTTTTGGACATGTATTATTCGCAGTACGTTAAACTATTCAGAATAGATTTCATTATACCATTAGTTAAATTAATGGCACTTTTTTAAATTTATTTTTTAAATATCAACTATTATCTATATCTGTCAACAATGATTGATTAACAACACGTAACTTGTATACTTTATTGATAGTGATTTTGTCCTTATCTGATAAGCATATCGTAATCAAAATATAGTGATACCTAACTGTGCATAAGTTTGAATTTAAAGGAAATGTACCCTCGTTTGTGTAAAGGGAGAGTGGGAAATCATTTAGTAAAAAATACTTTTAGTACACCCAAGCTATTACTAAACTTTCTTCCTATAATTTACAGGCAGATCTGACTAGACTAGCTTGGCGTTTAGTATGTATATAACAACTGGGCACTATTGTTTTTATTGTTTTGTTAATAAATCGAAGAAAATCAATATACGTTGCGCTAATAGAAGGTCACAGTGAGTGTTATATTTATACCGCACGAAAAAAAAACCACTACAATTGAAAAAAAAAATCTCATATCTCTACAAAAAGATTTTACAGTTTGATTAAATAATTAATCAGTGTTTACTGTTGATAGAGTATCAAACTCCCACCTCTTATTAGATATTACCCGCCTCGGTGGCGTAGTTGGCTAACGCGCTAGTCGTGTTGAGCTCGACTGCTGAAGACAGGGAGATCGAGGTTCGAATCTCGGTTGGGTGAACTGGGG
>CABFVX010001740.1:13458-41598 GCA_902151425.1 Timema shepardi
TTTCCGCGCAAATGCGGGTTCACTTCCTCTATTTCAACCTTCCCAATTCCTAATTCATTAAAGTAATTAGTACTTAAAGCGTATAACCCGAACGGGTAGTAAGACGCGGTGCTAAATATATATTAGATATTAAAAAAACTTCAAGAGTATTGGGTTTTATTGCCTCGACTTTATGTTGTTTTACATTTAATAGAAATAACAATTTATGGACATACGTCTTTTTAATTTAGAAATTGAATATCAATTTGATAAACATAGATGGCAGCACTTGTTTTTCAAACAACAGGACAACTTTCAAAGGAAGAACCTTTTTTTCTAATCAACATTTATAACATTTTAAGATATTATGTATTAGTATTATACTCTAGGTAGTAATATTATTATCCAAAAGTAACAGCTGCATTTCACATGACTTGCAGTATGAGTATATGAAAGTAAATCTACTAGTTTTTCTAGCTATCAGATAAAATTATTGATTCTTCCTATTTAAATTAGACTATAGACTGGTTCTTAATATAAACTCTTTTACTACACTTTAGCTCAGTGGGTAGTGATTGCACTGAGCTGAAGGTCTCCGGTTGGATTCCGGACATGGGAGAAAATCTTATTAGGAGCCATACATGTATTGCGTAACTTACTTGAGGGGGGGAAGGGGTCCATCATAGCGTTACTTTGCATTGACATTTGGAGTGGGGGGAGTTTAGGCTTGCGTCACGCAACGAAGTTTTCGTTTATAAAACAAACAATAAAAAAAATTGTTTTAATTTATCAAATTAAATTTAATGAAATTGTTAGGCTAATAAAATGGTTTCATTAAGTTTTAATTAGTAGTTAATTTATTTGCAAGAGTGCTCAATTGTTTTTAATACTCAATTCCAAAGATGCGATCAATCATTATGACACTGTCACGTTCTTTTTATGTCGATACGTATCAATAAAACTACTATCAGCAGACCCGCCTCGGTGGCGTAGTTAGTTAACGCGCTAGCTTCATGTTGAGCTAGACTGCCGAGTACGGGGAGACCAAGGCTCGAATCTCGGTTGGTTGAACTGGGGTGGTTTTTCCTAAATGGTTTCCCACTCTCTCTCTTTCTCTCTCTCTCTCTCTCTCTCTCTCTCTCCACGCTAAGTCAGGTTCACTTCCTCTATATCCAACCTTCCCAATTCCTAACTCATTAACGTAATAAGTAAACAAGCGTATAATCCGAAAGGGTAGTAAGACGTGGTGCTAAAAAAAATACTATCGACGGGTTGCAGCCCGCATTTTACCGCTGTTTAGGGTTCAGTAACCGAATACACAAATAAAACTTTTTGACTAGAAATTGGATTTTTTAATTCAAAATCCTATTTAGTTTAAACTTATAAGATCCGACATGAAAATAACTAGTCTACTAAAAAAAACAGCCCATTCAAAAAAGACATAAGGAAAATATGCTTTTTTATTGTTGAAACTGGAATCGTTACGTAACTTAAGGAGAGAAAGGGGGCAAACATGATCTACACTGGATATATCAACTTTATTTTCACTCATTATGTTACTCAGATGATTCAGAACGTCCAAATTGTTTTCAGCTAGACTGTCTCTTATTTCTTGGACAATAATGTCAAATGGAGCTTTATTTCCACCATCGAGTTTTTCTTGGATTCTGTCTTTTCTCGCAACTCTGCTGGCTTAAATCCATAATTTTTGGCTACCTCGGTGCAATTATTGATTATTTGAGTGAAATAAATAATCACTTCTAAAAGATCGTAAAACTTCAATAGTGCTACTCACCGCAATTTTCACGACTTTTTAATTCATATTGTTGGGCTGGAGGGTATTTGATAGAATGCCACACTGAGAAAGAACTCTTCTTAGCAACAAGAGATCAAAAACGCAATTGAAATCCTCCATGTATTATAGTAGGGTCCTGACCTCACCACCACAGTTAGGATCGGTTTCTGAGTTTTCACTCAAAGCTGTCGTTTTAGTTTCAAAATTATAAAGTATTGAACTTACAATTTCTACACAGCAAGATCATGTAGTGTCACTGAGTGTTGTTGTTCCACCGCCAAAGGTTTTAGTAATTTTGTGAGTTTTTTTCAAAAATAGCATAACATTTGGTTGAATTTTCAATGAAATTTTTTCCTTATTGAAGTAACCCATGTACAACCACTAACGATACATGTATTTAACACGTGTATTTTACAATAAATACACAGTATATAGCAGTAGGATTTTGATCCTGAATTCTCGCTGAAACTCCCTTGTATGGTAATCACATGTTTGATGCTCCATCGTAGCAATGAGCTCTCATGTTTTGTACGTCTAGGTCTAATTAAATTAAGACATTCTTCAATCAATTTCACAATGTTTCACCATCACGTTTTTCTGCACGGTAAAATCATACGAATGATTCACGAATTTCTAGATTGTCGTTCACGTATCTTATCACGACAGTTAATTTCTCTTATCTGGATACATTCTGTGTTTCATCAGAAATCAAGGCAAAGATATTTTCCTCTTTAGCTTTATCAGAGATTTGAGTTTTTATTTGCTCTCCAATAATGGCTAGTAGCTCATTATTAAATTTTTCAGCTGTGTACTGAAAGTTTTTCTTTCGGTCGGTGAAGAAGTGTTTTTCTAACACATTATCTTTGGAGCGAAGCTCCATTGACTCCAAAAAATTCCTTTTATTTGTTGAAGCTTCAGTCTCATCGTGACCTATTAATGAAATAGATTGCCTCCCACAAAATATTAATGATTTGCGCACCACATGCAGATAAAATATATTTTGTTCAATATCTTCTTGAAGTTGTACTTGTACGTTATTGAAGTAACGTTACTTCAAACATAGTTTATAATAGATGAACTGGAGTGTTCCATGAGAAATATGTTAGAATCAAAAGTGAACAATACTTGTTGACTTATATTATTTTGTTTTGTGGTTTTTGTTGTTGTCGTTCTAAAAATATTGGGGAGTCAACTGCAACCCCTGGCCTCCCCGCCGCCCTCCAAATTCCGCTTATGGGAAGGGCCTTTTAAAGAGAAAAAAAGCTAGCATCAACAGAATTTGTATATTTTATTAGTACTAATTTATAGGTATACATAGTAAACATTAAACGTGAAAGCTGACGATCACATGATTGACGTATGCATGTATGGAAATTATTTTAGTAGTTTTTTAACTGCCAAAATCTTTCTTCTTATCAGAATATAACTTTAAATTTGTGCTTATACTTTATATTTGAATGAATAGCACTCAGGCTGCAAATCGTTGTAATGCGGCACACTGTATAAGCACAGATGGGACCACATTTCAATTGATTTGAATAAGTTGAAAAAATATGACACATGGACACGGAACTCGGACTCTCGTTCTTTGGAACGCTCACCCCACTTAGCTAACTAGGATTTGTACCATGTTCACTTGTTTTGAAATTTTAATAATGAAAGTAAAAGTGTTACTTTTTTATTAACATTATCATTGTTTTCTTATTTTACTGGCGGCTTGTTATATTTTTTGCACTATTCAGACTAGCCCGCGCATCAGAGGCGTTGATTGCAAATAAAAAAGGGGCGCCTCTTGAAAATTGTTCTTTAACATTTGACTGATTTCTTATGTTGGTTTTCAAACTGGCTATTTGTTATATAATGGATACAAAATAATAAAGTAAGATATTGGTGTTTTTTTTGTTAAGTTATTAAACTATATTGTTGCTAATATTGCCAATGGATTTGGCACCCAGGGTACTCATCTCACCTGCCACATTCTAGTTTCACCCCTGCCCATGAATATTATAAGATTGTATGAAGCTGATCTAAAACAAAGGACGTACGCATGCTCAACCATTTGACATTGAACATTCTATATAAATTCTATATTATAAGTGAGAAGTCACACTACGCACGGTGATCACTAATCACTATAAAAAATTTCGATAATTAATATTGGTGGAGTGGAGGATGTAAAATGCCGAGAGGAAAACTTTATGATTTATGAAATATAATCAATGACACATGCAAGTATAAAACAAAGAAAGTTCGTTTGAGAGGCTTAAATACAATACAAAATGTCCGACAAATTGACGTTGAAAGCCAGTTAGTTATTGGTGCCGTGCAAGAAACATTTTCCGAGTTTTCTAATCTAATTTTGAATGGATACTATAATGTATTTGCACAGGGTGTCGAGACATGGAGGCACCGATCCTGGGTGAGATACATGGCGACAGTGGGAAAACCTCCAAGTTTCTCTGCTGATCAGGGAAGCAGCCCGGTCTGGAAGATGAGGTAAAGCGCCAGGTAAGTTATGAACATCGCGCGGTCCATGAAGGCGACGACGAGACGCCATCCTGAGTCCCTGGAGGCGGGAAGGGAGGGGAGACCCTCGATAAGACCTTCACAATCCTCGCCATCCGCTTCGATGCCACGAACTGGTCTCTGCGAGAATAAGAAAGAGAGCGAGAACATTCGTGCATATACTCATAATAAGACCTACACGTGGTGGTGGATCATTTATTGTCTTGCTGTCTTATTTGATTATTATTATATAAATTAAATTCTGGCCTAAAAATTGAGGGGGTTGGAGGAAAAACATCCTCATTTAATGAAAAGCTGTTAGCAGTGGTATCTGGTAGCTTATCTCTTGAACTACAAATTGTTTTTAAAGTCAGTAAAGACATTGATGATAACTTATATTGATGAATATTTTATTTATGTTTGTATATAGTAAATTTACGTATTTCCCAGAAATTTAAAGAGTAAATATATCTTATCTAAATCCATGGGGGTTATTATGTTTTTTGCCCCAGTCCCCTCAAATGAGGTCAGTGCGTCACTGAAGGGTTAAGCCTTTCTTTCAGCAACATTATACGTTCTTATTAAAGTTAATAAGGTAGAGTTGACTTTTATAGTCATATTTTCATAGTTTAAAAGAATGTTTAATTGAAATTATTGATATAATAATGTTTTTAAAAACTAAGTGTCACAATAAAAGAACTACGGGAATTGTTATTAATTGGTAGATATTAAAGTGAATGTCTTCGAGGCTTGTTCCATGCGAGATTGGTGACAATGTCATGGTTGCCATGTAATGGCAGCTAGAATGATTTTTAGGACTAGGATAAAGGTTTAGGACCGTAGGTGATAGAGCTAGATATGAGTGTACTGCCAATGATCTCGGTGTGTAGGTCCAGCCTAACTACTAATCCAAGAAGGAGGCCCATCCTAACAACCACCCTAAGAAGAAAGTCCATCCTAGCAACCACCCCAAGAAGGAAGTCCATCCGAACAACCACCCTAAGAAGTAAGACCATCCGAACAACCACCCTAAGAAGTAAGACCATCCGAACAACCACCCTAAGAAGGAAGTCCATCCGAACAACCACCCTAAGAAGTAAGTCCATCCGAACAACCACCCCAAGAAGGAAGTCCATCCGAACAACCACCCTAAGAAGTAAGTCCATCCGAACAACCACCCCAAGAAGGAAGTCCATCCAAACAACCACTCTAAGAAGGAAGTCCATCCGAACAACCACCCTAAGAAGTAAGTCCATCCGAACAACCACCCTAAGACGCAAGTCCATCCGAACAACCACCCTAAGACGCAAGTCCATCCAAACAACCACCCTAAGACGCAAGTCCATCCGAACAACCACCCTAAGACGCAAGTCCATCCGAATAACCACCCTAAGACGCAAGTCCATCCAAACAACCACCCTAAGAAGGAAGTCCATCCTAACAACCAACTCAAGAAGAAAGTTCATCCTAGCAACCACCCTAAGAAGTAAGTCCATCCGAACAACCACCCTAAGAAACAAGTCCATCCTAACAACCATCCTAAGAAGGAAGTCCATCCTAACAACCACCTTAAGAAGGACGTCCATCCTAACAACCACCTCAAGAAGGAATAAGTCCATCCGAACACCCACCCTAAGAAGCAAGCCCATCCTAACAACCACCTCAAGAAGGAAGTTCATCCTCGCAACCACCCTAAGAAGTAAGTCCATCCGAACAACCACCCTAAGAAGTAAGTCCATACTAACAACCAACTCAAGAAGAAAGTTCATCCTAGCAACCACCCTAAGAAGTAAGTCCATCCGAACAACCACCCTAAGAAGTAAGTCCATCCGAACAACCACCCTAAGAAACAAGTACATCCTAACAACCATCCTAAGAAGGAAGTCCATCCTAACAACCACCTTAAGAAGGACGTCCATCCTAACAACCACCTCAAGAAGGAAGTTTATCCTAGCAACCACCCTAAGAAGTAAGTTCATCCGAACAACCACCCTAAGAAGCAAGTCCATCTTAACAACCATCCTAAGAAGGAAGTCCATCCTAACAACCATCCTAAGATAGAATTTCATCCTAGCAACCACCCTAAGAAGTAAGTCCATCCGAACACCCACCCTAAGAAGCAAGCCCATCCTAACAACCACCTCAAGAAGGAAGTTCATCCTCGCAACCACCCTAACAACAGTCTTAAGAAGGAGTGAGGATTCAAGATTGGTAAGCGAATGTTTTCTTTCAAAACTACTCTAAGAATGGCACAAAAAGTTTTGGTGTGAATGTTCCCCTCTAACATTAGCTCCGGAAAGGGTTCAAAGATGAGACAACCAACATTGCCTCCAGGGATGGCTTTAGTTTATGGATGATAAGTGGAGAGTGGTAATCTAACTACACAGATCGAGTTGTCATGCCGATATAAATCTTTGTTGTTTTTGTGCATCGTGCCTTACTACTCGCTTGGGCTATCCGCATAGCACAGCTGGAATAAGGAAGAATAAGGTTTAATTTTTAGTAAATTTATCAGCACTTGCTTGTAGGGACGATTGGAAACTAGTTAAAAAATAAAACAACTTCCGTACATCCAAATGGTTGACTTCGGTGGTATTGAGGTAAAGTGCTGGCCTAAAGATCCAATGTCCTTGGGTTAAAACCCATCCGAGGTTTACGGATATCTCTTAAGTGTTGACATCCATAGCACATATTCCTTTGGAGGGAAAATAAAGTCATCGTTCCCATGTTTATTGTGGCATGTAAAAGAACCCTGGAGAGTATGGGCAAATATCTTTCCTGGCAAAATAGGTAGGCCCTTTTGCGCATGCTTAAAGAAATTCAGTGTGGAAGGCAAAAGGAAACCACCACACTTCCTGAACTCCCCTAGTACATGGGATTTCTACCAGATGGTGCAGGAAGTCCTAACCAGCTGAAACCCTGAGTACATTCCGAAGTTTCGGATGGATAGAAATCACATCAATCTAACCTTTTGGATGTTGACTCAAAAAGAGGAAGAAGACATCCAACTAGGATGTCTTGGCTAATTGCATTTCGATATTTAAGGTTGAAATATGGCAGTCTCTCAGTTCTACGTATTTACGTAGGAAAGAGCCAATGACAAACCTAAAAGGGGGTGTTTTAGAGGTTAACCCCCCCCCCTTTCCTAAAATTTTGTTAACAATGTTTTATAAAAAAGAATCATTTAAGTAATTCAAAGGGGATTCAATGCCAAAAATAAAATACCATTCATATTCTGGAGGTATACTTTCCTAAGAGTTACAGTAGGCAAAGCCCCTTATCCTCAAAATGCACTTATAGGTACGGCTCTAGAAAGAAATGACCCTCCCTACCTGTTGTTTTCTTCCCGTATAGACGACAGAGCTAAATAGGGTTGAGTGCTTTTTGTGTTCCAATCTGAAGCATCAGAAAAATTTTGAGCATCCTGTAATTAACTATTATGGCTTGAAGAGAAAAGTTTACCAGATACTTAATAAAATAAAGCACGCAAACTATTAAAAAAGAAAAGTAGCTACGTTTTTAAATAAGATCGAGAGAGAGAGAGGGTGTGATCCACAATCATTTTCCATCTTAAGCTAACCTTGACACCGAGTTCTCTGATCAACAGCAGTTTTCCGGTTCCCGTACGCATAAGCAAGTTGACAGCCGAGGAAAGCAAGTCTGGTGGGTGGCTCTTTTTCAGCGTCCAATAGCGTCCCAAAACGGTCGCCAGGACAGCCAACGTCGTCAGGATCATCGAGTCGCGGTAGTATAACACTAAAAAAAACAGACACGTGATATAACTGACGTGCTCTTCGCTGTACACTCTGTTTATATTAAAAGGTAGTATAGTCTGGTTACACTGTAGGCCTATCGTTTTAAGTTTTTTTTAACGTATGGCATTACTGACCGGGTGGTACACTGTACATGGCATTCACTTCAGCCACCTTATGTGTAGACTATTAGCCGCAATGGTGGCACAGAGCATTGCCCAGGATACACTATCGGAGGTTGTCTACATGTGCCAGTAATGAGATGATATTATGATGATATAACCCGCCTCGGTGACGTAGTTGGCTAACGCGCTAGTTTCGTGTTGAGATAGATTGCCGAGAACGGAGAGATCAAGGTTCAAATCTCGCTTGGGTGAACTTGGGGTGTTTTTTCCCTAAATGGTTTTCCAAACTCCCTCCACGAAAATGTGGGCTCACTTCCTCTAAATTCAACCTTCCCAATTCCTAACCCACTAGCGCAATTAGTACTTAAGCGTATAACCCGAGCGGTTAGTAACTGTGGATTCACACATTCACCGAAAAACTAGCGTAGAACAAAAACGTGGTCACGTGACGAGCTCTAAGCCAATCACAAGATGTACGCCTCATTGGCGCGAGCTGTTCCGCTCAAGTCCAACTTATCTCTACTTTGTCCGCTCTGCCTGAGATCTTCGGCACAGGATAACCAATCAAATATCAGATCCAACCATCTCAAATCAGTGCGCATGCGCATTTAACAACGCATGCGCTCTACAGCCAGAAGCTATCAGACATCTTCGTTGGCCGTTATGAGGATATTTGAAATAACCCGTTAATTTAAAGCGTGTGTATAGATGTATTGGATTGTGCCCCGACACAGCGCTATAATTTGAAAACATCCACTAGGAGAATGATATAAAATATATGTTTATCCACTAGAAAATAAAATATGTTGATAATAAGGTGTTTTAAAGCGTTGCAATGCATCATGGGTCAACATTCAATGTGTGGCTTGCTGCACCACTGAGGAAGATTCTGCTTTATATTTACGGCGAACATGTGAATCAAGTTTAAGACGTGGTGCTAAGTATGATAGTGAATATGTAGGTGTGAGCCAGTTGGAGTTTTAAACCTAACTTAGGACTAATATAACAATCCCTGGTGATCGTTGAGATAAAGATCAAAATACCCTAGGTACCAGCCGGGAAATGAACCCGGAACCTCAAGGTTCACATACAGGTGCATTGACCACTACACCACCAGGCCGGATATCTTTTAAGTTATACCATAGTGGAACCAAGCTACAGTACAATTTTAATAAGAAGGGTCCTATGTGTCATCTAGGGAAGCTACTTTAACGTAGTCTTAGGTCAAGTAATGTGACTTGCAGCTGCCACTTTTGATGGATAATATCAATACCTTCTAAAAAAATTAATAAAAAAAGTAAGATGTTAACAATGTTGGCCGTAAAAAATAAATATGTTTGTGTTTTCCAAAAGGTCCTTCCTATTAAAATAATTAAATGTAGACATTATGTTTGTTACGTTTCAGGGTAGCGGGAGTTACATGTTAATATTATTCTTCGTTTCATATGAACCAATAAAAAATTAATACATTTTTCTCTTTTGTAATATTATTATTAATACTAGAAATTTGATATAATTTCTACAAAGTTTATACTTTTTATCTATAAATTTGACTAATATAACCTCTCTTACTCTGGCCTTATATTTCAACAAGTTTTTAATTTGTTCCATGTTATTTTAGCTGTGCTTATATTTTAATTTAAAAAAATTGGTTTAACCATCTTTTATTTGATTTAATTTTTGTATTTTTAAAAATTAATTGTAACCTTTTTTTAAAAATCTAATTTCAAGTTCGTGTGACCTGGCGGTCTAGGGGTAAGGTGTCGGACTTTTGTGCTGGGGGTCCGGGGTTCAATCCTCGATTTATCTGATTGCCAAACCCTTCCTTCACCTCTGACAAGACGTGTATTAATCACAACTTGTGAATGTGTGGAATGCCAGGCCTCCACCGTGGTTCGGATTCCACGTTAAACTGTAGGTCCTCCATTTCATCTCACAATCACCCTATCATCACACATTAGCGTAAGTGCGTACAACCCGAACGAGTAGTAAGACGCGGTGCTAATAATAATAATTTCAATTTTCTCATATATTTGTTCATTCTCATGTCTTATATTTTCTTAATCCGGTGAGCTAAATGTATTAATTATGCTGCGATTCACTCACCAATGAGCGGTACTTGGTTGGTGTTCCCTGGGAGCATGTACCCCAGGTAGAGGAGGAAGAACACGTGACTGACGAAGGTCATACAACACATCGTAATTCTCTCCAAGGCGACGGCAGGCATCCAAAACGAGCACAGGGTTAGCATGGCGAGCACTAGGATCAACAACTTTCTTAATTACACTCGTAGTATATTAAACGATTTCAACGTTGTTGTTTTTTCAAGCCAAACAATTGTATTAAGAGTAAATAAATAAAAACTAATTATTGCGGCTTTTCATTTATGTTGGTTTGGGTTTGGGACGACATTTAGAGTTAAGAATCCATTCGTCCCCGAAGTATGACTTAAAGGTCAGTTCACACAAAACGAAAAGCTAAGCTATGCTATGCTATGATGTGCTAAGGTTTTGTCAGTTTGGTTTCACACACATTTCTAAGCTAAGCTATGGTTCCTCTCCCCCCCCCTCCCCGAATTCAGTGTTGTTTCTTTCTGGTCTGCTCCAATGAAGTTAAGTTATGGTATTATCGAAAATGGCTTGTGTAAGCTCAGATGATAGTACTGAGGAAGAGGAGCCGCTGCTATTAGCAGTTGTTTTGGAAGACAATATAGGAGTTGGAGGTTCGACTTGTTCAATTAACGTTTCCATTTTAATATAAAAACACATATTACATATAAATCTTAAATAGAATATTACTTAAATGCACGTGAAACAAACTGAAAACAAAACTGAAAACAAAACTTCAACAGTTATTTGGTTATTTTCAACAATCCAGCACTGCGTCTGTTCAACACGGAGACCGAGCTGCTTTATGCGCATGCGCAACTTAAGATGGATCAAAATGGGAAATGGAAAAATTGCCCGGCCAGCAATCGTAAACAACGTAGTGTGGCGTAGCAAGGCTTAACTTAGCTTTCTTTGTGAACAAATACATTTAAATATATGGTCCGCTATTTTTCTAAGCCATTAGCAGAGCCAATCTTAGCTTAGTTTAGCTTTCAGTGTGAACCGTACTTTAGTCCCTGTCACTCACTCTAATCCCGTTTGTTAAATAAATTAATGCAGTTTGAAATGTATATGGATTAAATCAAAACGTTTCAAGTCAGATGCTAAAACGTTCAAAAATAAAACCTTTTAACAATTATCATTATCATAGCTAGCGACGAGTATTTCTCATTCGTGTTTTGATGGTTATTTTTCTTTTTAGATATAGCTGGGCGTACAGTTCGATTTTCATAAGAAAAGCTTTAACAAGCATATACAAAAATTACTAGATCTACTTTAAACTATTAGAACGTCAAGCCATTTGATATATAGATGCCACTTTTGATGGATATTATTGATACCTATAAAACAACACAATTAATACGGTAAAGTTTTATCAATGTTCCCGCAAAAAATATATTTTTGTATTTTAAAAGACCCTTCCTATGAAAATTGAACTGTAGGCTAGTTTACTATTTTATTAGTCAATATTTGAACACACGTAGTTCCTAAAATTAGTTCACTAGATAATTTATAACCTTCATACGCATAATCGTGTGAGCATATATATATATATATATATATATATATATATATGACCCTAATATCTGTTCAATGACACAAATATAAAAAAACATGACTATAAGTTAGCCTAAATTATGTCGATTAAATGGCAACTACCTTATCAGGCTCCCGCCAATGAATTTAGAAGCACTGTATCCGAAAATGCGGAGGGAAAAAAAAGGTCACTCTAACTTCGGGCAGTATTTTTTTTAGTATATTTTACCAATCTACTAGTATACGAATAACAAACAGTTCACGTTCCAGTCAGACGGGAAACTGACACCTTGGTCCATGTGCCCACTATTCAAGGTCACAAGGACATTAAGGCTCGGTGCACACATCCGTTTTTTCAACGTACGGTGTCGCTGCGGTGCCGTAGCGCGACTGGACAAATCAATACACACACTGCGGGGAAATGACGCAAAGTACTCATTCTGCCACCATCAGAGATGGATTTATATCGGAGAGAAAAAGTGTCGTTTTGGTTTATCTTGTATACAATTCGAATAATAAAATTATAAAATAGTTTGTTTTGTTTTCGAAATAAGGTACTGAGAGACTGGAGCTGCGTGTGCGATACCGTTGCGGCGCTGTGGGTAACTGCGGGTCAATATGTACGCAAGATGGACGTACGGTACCGCAATGTCACTGGAGGTATGTGAACCACTGATCCACCTATCTTATCGTATCCCAAACCATAATTCCAGAACCACACGTTAAAAATGATGTATGCACCGGGTCTGAGAAATCCCTCCAACTGAATGATGACGTCGTAACCATTTCACAAGTAGCTATCTAACTTTCCACATTAAAAAAACTTTTCGCACTGGCACAACCCAAGGCCTAACGGAGGTATTCCTAGAAACCACAGAGGGAACAGTCACAGGGTTTCTCTGAGCGTAGCCACGTGAATACATTAACAATGTAGCAACGACATTGACATCAAACGAGATTTTCGACTCTATAAAGTACCGAAAAAACATTTTATCATCTTGTTTAGATTCTTTGTATAGCATGTGGTAAAGTCCTATTGATGATCTTACGATTAATAAAGGATGAACATGCATTGTTTTGTTTCACGCGTACATCTCCTTTCTCAGCAGAAGAACCGACATCAGTTAGTTATCCTCCCTCGTCTCCATCTAAAATTCCACTGCCCCAAAAATCTTGCTGGGGTTAACATAACCCACTGAAGTGGCTGCCATGAGCGACTGCAATGGCCAGTGGCTGTGGTGTGTGTCGGCCACTACAGTGGACCCGTGTAAACATGCGCTTACATAAATTGTGACTGTCAGCGTCACAGGAAGGCGTCAGAAACTCAGTCTTAAATATATCTCCGGTTTCCCGAAACATTTACCCCAAGTTTCTCAGTGGGGACCTCACGGAGATGTTGTGACCAGCTATACTTGGCCGAGATCGGGTAAAGCATTACCAACCACTCAGTAAACGGCCCCATGGTGTAGTGGTAAGTACACCTGGCTACGAATCTAGTGGTCCTGGGTTCGATTCACGGCTGGTAATTAGGGTATTTTTTATCGAAAGGAGAATTACCCCAAACGGTCCCCAAAGTTTGGTTAATTAGGCTTAAATTAGGTTTAAGTGTTTCCACACTCTCATATTCACTATTACTATCATCTCATCTCATCTCATCGGAACATGGAAATAGCCTCCTCCACAGAAAGGATGTATGATTAGTACATTCGGGCGTCCCCTGGGCAATGGCACATTAGTACTGGCTAATCTTTCCACTACTGGGCTACGCATGATGTAGCCCAGACGCGCAATTATTAACTACTTAGTGTATGATGGGGGAGGTTCCTCACCTTTCCCCACCCCCCACACAGATGACTTTACATGGATTCAACCACCCAACCCCTCTTGACTAGATGGTAGAGGCTACTGTCTGGCCGAGCTAGTAAGAACGTTGACACTTAGGGTCAACCAACATGAGAGAACCCTATATATAATTTGAGTGAGTAAATCGGAGGTAGGCAGATCAGTTTTCCCTACACTCTCCCATTGGTAGAGCATCCGGTACAATGCGTAACGCCATGGGGAAAGGAAGAAGACTATGTCCCAAACCCAACCCCAAATAGCGCACGGTACCAGCCAGGCGTTACGACCTCAAAAGCGACTTCCTCTACGTGGTGGCCCCCCTCCAGGAACCCAGTCTCACACACTTACCTACAGCTGGCATGATAATGATGGCCACGTGTCTGGAAGAGTGCCTCTCCAGCTTGAAGGTTAAGGTGACGTCAGGGAAAGTGTCGTTTGGGCAGCACTCATACTTTTTCACGTTGGCGATAGTCTTTGCGCTCACATACTTCCATTCTCTGTTTTTCCGTTCCTCCACCCATATCCCCTGATTGAAGAATATACATGTGGAGTATTTCGAATCTATAAAGGGGCAATATAAGTCCAAGAAAGAGGAAGACGTTCAAAGCGAACATTTGAAGGGATTCCATGATAGTTAGTAATTTTACAAGAGGGTATCGTGCTATCTCATTTTTGTTTAAATTCCTTCAATATAACTGGACCAGTGGTATAGTGGTCAGCGCACCAGGCTTCCAGCCTATAGGCACTTGATTCGATTCCCGGCTGGTAGGTACCAGGGGTTTTTTTTCCGAAAGGGGAAATATCCCAATAGTCATCAAGGTCTGGCTTGTTAGGCTTAGGTTTGGCTAGGCTAAGAGTTTCTATTGGTTCCGCGCCCTAATATTTATTCACTATCACCATGCACACACTAAACAAAATACACGAGTAAAAAGACAATAGAAAATATGCGTTTCGTAAATATATTAAATTATGCAAGTTTTTAAAAGTAGGTTTTTGTTCAAAATTTCCCCGATATCCTAACCTGTACTATACCTGAATTTATTGGTGTGGCTTGAAGTTCCATTACCTTAACTATACTTTCTCAATTAAGAAAGCGTTCAGCGTATATTTAATATTGCATGTTGTGACCTTTTTTTAGCACCACATTTTACTACCCATTCGGGTTATACGCTTGTGTACTAATTACTATAAAGGGTAAGGGATGAAGAAGGTTTAATTTAAAGGATGTGTATCTGCATTTGCATGGGAAAAGAGAATGGAAAACCATTTAGAAAAAACCACCCGTAGTACATCCGACCGAGATTCGAACCTCAATCTCATCGTCATTGGGTGTCTAGTCTATTGCGAGGGTAGCACCTTAGACTATGTGGCCACCAAAGTGGGTAGCTATTTTATAAAATAGATTATAACGGTTAGGCTATGATAGATTTCGAAACCTTTTCAGGCATCAAACTCTCTTCTTGCGGGGACTATATTATTATTATGCCCTCTTTGTTTTTAATATTTTTAAATGTTTGGTGTTAGTGATTGTATATCTACCCTTGAATGTGCGGGTTTTTATCTTCCCTTAGGACCTCTCTAAATATAATATTTCCTAATATTAATTATTAAAGGTTTAGCCCTCTAAGCCGTTGTGTAACTCTAAATTTCGTGAATTTGATCTTTATAAAAAAAAACTACTCGGAGAGTTATTTTAATATCACACCAATCACCAATTGCTTTTACACTAACTACTTTTTGGTTGTTTACTAAGGAATTATTTACCATCGTGTGCCTTTTTTTACTAAATAACATATATTTTTTAATTCTATCTTGTAGTAGGATACTGAAAGAAAGGAGCTCTTAAAAAACAGATACAAATTTACTTTAATATTTTATAGGTTTTGATAGTAGCTATCACCATTTACAGTTTCGGGTAGCATGAATTGACGTATGAATACGTGAAAGTAGATATATAACTTTCTGAATCTGAAATAAAGCTCAACCTATGACAATTGGGCTGTAGATGTAAAGCGAACTTTTATGGTAGGATGGTCCATATTTTACGCTGAACAAGTTTGGATTTAAAAAATATAATAAACAAATCTCATATTTAAAAAAAACTTTACTATTGAACTTACTTACCCCTTTGTTAGTTAGATTAACCTGCTCGCCGGTACTTGCCCAGGAGGAGAACTTGAGGGTGCAGTTGCGGGTGTCAAAGGGCCAATAGGTTAGTTCAGCTCTGCATCTTGATTCAAAGAAGTTGCGAGACACACACATCACAAAGCCATCGGAGTTAACAAAGCACGTGGACAGAAACGGCTTAAGCTGGTTATCCATGTTACCCCTGGGAACAGTATGTAATAGTTACACTATAGCCATACCTGGTGAAGAGGGGTGAATCAAGACATTTCCATCCCCTCTTTGCCTCCTATTATATTTTTTATCGGGTTTCGAATCCTAGCCAGATATACGAAAGATTGTTCTCCCTATGGGGTTTCCCATTCTTCTTCCTAGCAAGCGCAGTCACACTTTCTCTAAATTACTAAATTATACCTTCCTCATCCCTACCACATTAGCATAATTAGTACATATGCGTGTAACCCGAACGGGTAGTGAGAAACAGTATTTTTTTTAAACAATAAAATGAAAGCCTTGTCCTACTACCCGATTGAGCTGCTAGTATACTTACACTAAATAAGGTAGATTATTATTATTATTATTATTATTATTATTATTATTATTATTATTATTATTATTATTAGCACCACGTCTTACTACCCGTTCGGGTTATATGCACTTACGCTAATGTGTAATGGTAGGGTGATTGTGAGATGAAATGGAGGACCTACAGTTTAACGTGGAATCCGAACCACGGTGGAGGCCTGACATTCCTCACATTCACAAGATGTAATAAGGTAGAGACGAGGAAGATACAATTCAGAGGAAATGTACCAGAACTTTGGTAGAGAGAGAGTGGAAAACTGTTAAGGAGAAAAAAATCACCCTCAATTTCCCTTGCTGGTAATCGAACCCCCAACATCTGTTATCGGCTATTAAATCTATTGAGAAAGAGTGACGCCTTAGACCATTTATACACGGTTTTTCTAAACCCTCTGCCCAAACCTAAGACACAGCATCTGTGGACAGAAAGAAACAGAAAATAACGGTAAGAGATGTTCGGAAAAATCATCTTGCCATTCTAAATGAGAGTTAAAGTTCGACACAATGCTGGGAGTAAGCAGCTATAAGTACGTACGTGGTGAGCGTGGCGGGCACATCCCAGCCCCTCTTCCCCCCTTCCAAGCACCATCCCCCATAATGCACAGTCCATCGGTACCATTTGGTACCCTCCGGACACGTTGTACTCGGCTGGGTACCTCTGCACGCCTAGTGATATGCAACCTGTTGTACACGTACGTATTCACGTTTGCGTGCTCTCAGCGTTGTTGCGTCTAACTTCAACTTTCATATAATAGTGCAAGATGACCTTTCCGGACTTTAAAAAAAAAAACTAGACTTCTATATATCTTCCTAACCACAGATTGTGTAGTTTAAGTTAGGACATAGGGTTTATAAACACCCTGTATAGTGTTTTAATTGAAACGCACTTATTATTATTATTATTATTATTATTATTAGCACCGCGTCTTACTACCCATTCGGGTTATACGCACTTACGCTAATGTGTAATGGTAGGGTGATTGTGAGATGAAATGGAGGACCTACAGTTTAACGTGGAATCCGAACCACGGTGGAGGAAACGCACTTAAAATGATTCAACTCACGTGTTAAAAAGAACAATATCTGGGTGCCACAGGTCAGCCCCCTTCACATGCATATAACTGATTGAGTCGTATTTACTCTCGTTCCAAACTAGATGTTGGTCATGCCAATGCTGCGGGAAATGGAACCAACCATTAGAACATGTGCTGGACAAGCAAATTAGTACAAATAAACACAGTCGAATAATCCTAAGACAATGGTGTACCCTACCTGGAGGAGGTTTTAAGGAGGATGGAGGGGAGTAGGAACTAGTACAATAACTACGCCACTTACTGAAATATCAAAATTATCTTCAAAAACAATGACTATGGCTATTAATATGATTGAAATTAGATGTGAAATATTAAATTTTTAATTTTATTACTGAGAAGTAGGTATATCATAATATTTATGGTAATCATTAAAAGTTTCAAGAATAAAAGAACATGCATGACTCGGTGCATGGATGTTGTTGAAGCGAAAGATGTATGACAGGATATGGAAGTGTGGAGAAAGTTAGTGAGGATGGATTGAGTACGGAGTTGTTTTTAGCTATATTGACAGTTTCTTGCCTACCCCGTAAAGGAATGGCGTGATTAGATATGTATGTTTATGGCAATAATAAAATCAGAATCCGATAACAATTTAATTTAATTCAATAGTACATGTACCGACTGTGGTTCAAATGACCAACTAGGTAAGGCAAGTACATGCACCCCTTGAATTTGTTAAATATATATATATATATATATATATATACACAAAGNATACAGTTTAACGAACGTTGTTTTCTTGGTGAACCCTTAAATGAAATATTTTTAAATACCTTATCTAGTAGAGCAAAGATGTTTGGACAATTTATTTTAATAAAATATTGTCGATTTAAGTAAGGCTTTAATCACTACGTTTCATTATAGACCATTATATTTTTATTATTATATGTAAATTGTTCGCTATATACTATTTGCTATACATTATGCATTTACTTATATCCAGCCTTACTTACGCCTACTCTATAGCATTAAAAGCTCGGAAGTTCATTGCCTCAATTACAAAAGTAGACTCCTTGTTCCCATTTTTAGGTAATTCTGTCCAGTCCACCCCAATACTCCCAATTCTTATCTTGAGATAGTTCTATCCAGTCCACCTCATTACACCCTATCTCTTTAAGGTACATTATTATGTTATCCTCCTATCTGAGCCTAGGTATTCCCAATTGTATTTTTCCGTTAGGTTTGTGGGTTGATCACTTAACACCTCGAACGCAGTTCAGTTCCAAAACCTTCATTCAAAAAGTCAGCATTCAAGACTATATGGGATCCTGTAAGTATAGTTGATATAAAAGTCTACAGAATATTGTTGTTGGTGACAGAACGTCTGATTTAACTGAAGCAAGCTTCAAGTTTTGTAGTATGTTGAAATTTCACCAACAAGTATACTGTACTTTATAGCTCAAAATATTTTGAAAAGTGACTAAAATATACATTATGGTATATTTACTTAAAATGTAACAAAATGCTATTCAAAAAACTAATAGGTATTTTTAAAATATCGTAGTGTGCTTTTTCTCCGTGCCTCCACCTGTAAATTCCACTTGAATATGTATGCTGTCATTGAATTACCACTAATATTGTAGCTAGTAGCTCATTGCAATCGTAATAGTTATGCAATTCAATGTTAATCTTAATAAATATTACTTTACGTAATTTTATTATTCATTTAAATATAACCATGTCCTTTTTTTAATGATGATATCTTTTCATATTTCATTCTCAATCTTTTTAAAATTGTTTAGGAGAACTATTTGAGTACCCACATGAAGTTGTTCATTGAGAAACTAAATTCCTCTTACATTCAAGAAAATATTTTTAACTCAAATTTAATTGAAGAAACTCACCAAAAACATTATGCAACGAATCTCAAGTTGATTATAGTAATCATTCTGGAAAATAAAATAGCTTTTTTAGGCAATTATTCATAGATAATACACATTATACTGTAGATGTAAATAAATATACATTCAAATTAAATGGTAAATTTATATTTTAAACATACCTATCATAACAACTTTAAAATGAAATTTTAAAAACAATTTTTATGGTTAATTCTGACCGAGGAGTCCGAAGTTTTACACTTTCCGTTTAAATGGCTCGTGACAGGGATTATTATAGTCGGCGTGGATTGCAGTGTTTAGATTATTATTATTATTATTATTAGCACTGCGTCTCACTACCAGTTCGGGCTGTACGCACTTACGCTAATGTGTAATGGTAGGGTGATTGTGAGATGAAATGGAGGACCTACAGTTTAAAGTGGAATCCGAACCATGGTGGAGGCCTGGCATCCCACACATTTACAAGTTTTAATTAACACACGTCTTGCCAGAGGTGAAGTAAGAGGTTTGGTAATCAGATAAATCTGTGCCGGGACAGAGGATTGAACCCCGGACCCCTAGCACGAAGTCTGGCACCTTTCCCCTAGACCATCAGGTCATCAGTGTTTAGAAGCGATGATATCCGGCTCTTGCTCCAAGTTTTTTTTAGCACCGCGTCTTACTACCCGTGTTGGCTATGCAATTACACACTAATTACACTTGTGGTTTTAAGGATTCGGGAGGTTATATTTAGATAAAGTGTACCCTCATTTGCATGGAAGGCGAGTGTAAAACCACCCTCAGTACACTCGACCGGGATTCTAACCTTGATCTCCCCATCATCAGTAATCTAGTATATTGAGAGAGTGATGCCTTAGAGCTTCGACCATGTGGCCACCGAAGTCGGTGTTATGTTAATTGGTAACGTTATTATGACAGAACTTGATGTCATAAAAGATATAAAATAAAGTGTTTTGATTCTATAAAAGTTACCTTAAGCTGTAGATTTGCACAAAAATCACAAAACTTCTGAACCGTTTTTGGGCTTTACTTCAAATAATAACTACCTATGGTTTGTATTATCAAAAAAAGTTGTTCTTTTGGTCACCGCGTTTTACCATCCGTCCAGGTTATAATGCATGCAATAAAATTGACATGGGCAATTTAAAAAATAAAAATACTTTATTTCTGAAAGCACAGCAATTTCATTTTGCCATCCATCTCCCCTGAAACCAAAAACTTTCCAACACTTTTGGTTGTCTTAGCTCATCAATCATATTAAGTTATTATTAAGGCTCGGAGATTTCTAAAATGACTTTAACGTGGAATATACGCATTGCATAAGATTACGTTTTATGAATCCATCTCACTCCACGGATAACACCTAAATTAGATAGGTAACACAACTGGAAACAGACGTCACATCGTGGTGCGGTTTTCTGTGATGTAGGCCTACTTTAAAAACACTTGAAACCAGTGAAATCATTTGACCATATTTTAAAAAATTCAATAAAATTTAGAACGTAGAAAAACCATACTTCGATGCGTTTTATTGTCCTAGCGTGATATTTTATCTCATTTACCGGTTAATGCGTAGTTTATTTTAGCAACGCAACTTACTAACAATTCGGGATAAAAGCATAACAAATATGTAGTTATTACCATAAGGTGTTAGGGATGAGAAAGGTGTATTTAGAGTAAATGTACTCACATTTGCGTGGATAACCATTTAGAAAAATAATATCCACAGTAAACTCGACCGGTATTCGAACTCCAATCACCCCGTCATCAGCAGTCCAGTCTACTGCGAGAGTGACACTTTAGTCCATTCGACCACCGAAGCGGGTAAAATTGGAATTAAATCAGTAACATCGTTTTACCATATTTTAATAAAGATAGCAAAATTGAAAAATTACTATCTCAAATAAAAAACATAAAATATATTAAACTGATCTCAATTTGGTTGTTGTCAAATGAAGAATGCACTAAACGACACTTTGATGAGTTTTCTGGTCCGAACGTGTCTAATTTATTGGTTAAGATTGATATGTAAGGAATGAGAGAAAAAGCCAGTGTTTTTGCAATTTTAAATAGCAAAAATTTGCTTCGCTAAAATAAATACAATATTTCTCCAGTGAAAACATAGAGTTTAATTTTCTTCACGTGGTGATATCAACAGTTGTTGAATATCTCCCAGGAGCATACCGGTATTTTATATCATCAACTTTTTAAATTAAGATATAGTCAATAACTGTTGATATCACCGTGTGAAGAAAATTAAACTCTTATGTTTCTACTGAAGCAATATTTGGTTTATTTTGACAAAAAAAAAGTGTTGATTTAAAAACTGCACAAATACTGACCTTTTCTCGCGTGCCCTACATCCCCACCTTAAGGTGGAGTGCTAATGAGCGTGAGTTTAGGGCAGTATTTTTGCAGTTTTTATAGCATAAATATCTTTTGGCCAAAATAAATCAAATATTTCTTCTATAGAAACATAAAATTTTGTTTTCTGCACATGCTAATATCAACAGTTGTTGAATATCTGTCATGAGTATGGCGGCATTTGGTGACAAACTTTTCTCTTCATTTAAAAAGTTTGTCACCAAATACTTCCATGCTCATGACAGATATTCAACAACTGTTGATATTAGCATGTGCAGAAAACAAAACTCTATGTTTCTATAGAATAAATATTTTATTTATTTTGGCCAAAAGATGTTTGTACAATGAAAACTTCCAAATTAATGCACTAAACTCTCTCTCACTAGCACCCCGCCTTAATATTATACTGTTATCCGGGGCTTACTCACCATTGTTTGATCACATAGGGCGAGCTTTAAACAAAAAGCGAAAGGGGGTTGGGGTAGGAGTTTACTCACGTAGTCGATGTGTTGGACGAGAAGCGACATCTCCACTTCAGTTGTGGAGGTGTGGTTCTTCACAGGACGTGTGAGCTTGTCGTAGGCGCAGAACAAATCATTTCTGAGCCTGGTTCCGGTAGCTAGGTCCGTCTTCGGTACCTGGCCGCAATTCAACACCATCTCGCCTGCCGAAACACACATTACACAGGCGGGGAACAAAAGACGTGGGAAAAAATCTCGATACTTTACTAATATCGACATTTTACTATCGATACCATATTTTTTAATTTTTTTTACATTACATTTTTATTTGGATATTTAAACTCATTTGAGTACAGTCCAATTGTAATAGGAGGGGCTTTTTGAAATTCAAACATGTATTTTGTTGTTAATATTGATAGCATTTTACTATTTGATTAGTCTTATTTTACGACTAAATAATATTTAGCAAAAGTGACAGCTGCAGGTCACATCACATACGTCTGTCAGATAAGGCTATTCCTATTAAAATTGAGCGATATCGAATCGATTTCGAGGATGTAATCAGAATTTTGTACAAACTATGGTGTTTGCACTATTTACACTTTAAATAAATAATAGGCTGATTAACCGGGATAATAAATGCATGATTAGACTCAAACTAGAAAACGTATTGAAGTGCGATTTAATACATTCTTTATTTGACAACAGTTAAATTGGGATCCGTCAAATTACTGTACTTATCTTTTTCCTTTTACATTTTTTGTTTGTTTGTACTTGTTGTAGGGTGAATTAGTTTCACTGGTTTGCATTCCACTGGTGTCGTTTTTTTTTAAAGTACAATACCGAAAACCGCACCAATATACGTTTGGTTCAAGCTGAATTAGCTTCCTAGGTACCTTCCGTGCAATTAGAACGGATTTTAAGGGGGAGGAGGTAAATATGACTCCTTTAAATTTATATAATCCACTGTCGTGGCCAGACATTTACATTGAAAGGGGGGGGGGGAAGGAGGACACTGGGATATCACAAAGCTCCTTCCCTTTCTCTAACTTCAAACCAGCAAGCTTATAATCATATAATATGAATTATCCCCTCACCTTTTACATCTATATATAAAGACAAAAGCCCTAACTCACTCACTGACTCATCAGTTGTCACCCTATCCCCCGATCCTATTGATCTGGAAACATTAAATTTGGTAGGAATGTTCCTTTTGGGTCGTAGGTACCCGATAAGAAGAAGTTGTGCGAAATTCAACACCTTAAGCGGCGTCCAGACTAGCGAACCGAACCCCTTAGTGAGCCGAACCCCAGCATTCCTGCGAGCCATATTTTGCTTCATAAGGTTATGTACTTCAGTAGATGGCACACGCAATGAACAGGGGAAAATTAAAATTGGCTGCTGCGTCATAATTTATTTACACCTTGCAACAAAGAAAAACAAGACAGATCAGACGATTGTGGCAAGCTCAAATGTACTAAAGGGGAGCGGATATATAGTGGAAATAGGTTGCTCCACCAACTTAAATTTCAAGAAATTAGTGGTCAGTTCAAAAACTTAACTCGAATTTCGAATGTCACCAAGTTATTAAGCATCTAATTATTTTGATTGGACCAAAAGTGCAACAACAAAAAAGTTCTCATTTAAGAGAATCCATAAGCGTGCAGGAAAGACTCTCAACAACATTTATACGTTTCTTAACAACTGGTGACTCTTATACCACCTGTCTGCAATACCTATTTAAAGTTTCTAAACATTGTATGTATATATATATAATTAATAAAGTATATGATAATTAAACTAATGGGATATAAATTAGGAAGGAAGCCTTTTAGAGGTAATCTACCCGCATTCGCGTGGAAGGAGAGCGGGAAACAACATATTTAAAAAAACTCAATAGATCCGAACGAGATTTGAGACTTGATCTCCCCTCCTTGAGCAGGCAAGTCTAACGCGTTAGACCACTACGCCACTGAAGCGGGCTGAGATAAACTTACCCACAAAATCTACCTGAGGTGACAGCAAGCGCAGATTCAGGGGAGGGGGTGTCAAGGGGTCAGTTGACCCCCCTGTGAAAGTTAGAAAATTAATACAAAAAAACAAAATGAGAGTTCAAACTTTAACAAGAAATCAAAACAGAGATCAATTATACAATTTTTTGTCTTTTTATGCGCAGACACTTCTTAGGCTGGGTCCGAACGTGAGTTATTCATTCACGTTTATTAAATTTTCGATATGACTCACGCAAGTTTGGAACAAATATTTGTTTTCATGTACGAATATTTGTCGTGCATAGCGAGTAACGAACATTGCTACGCTTAGACTACCTACCACACTACAAAGAAGACTAATAATCGCCTGAGAGTAGTTCATCCACGAATACCGAATATAAAGAATGTGTGGACAGCAGGAACATTAGAACTATGGGGGACTCTGCCCCCTGGACATAATTTGCATCTCTCTCGAATAAATTACCCCCTATATATATTTAAAATCCTATGACATTATCAAATATGAAGCGGAAAGATGGCCTTAAATCAAACTCCAAATGATTTATAGATGCATTATATTGTCAAAAACTTTCTGGAGAGGACGGCTTTAAATAACTACTAGACTAGGGACCTCTAACTGGCAGAAAAAGTCAGAGGATGAATACTCTAAATAGCTTCCAAGGTCATCCAAATTTCAAAAATGTCTATGGGAGGACAACTCTAAATAGCTTCCAGGTGTATGTCATTTTGAAGAGTTTTCAGGCAAGGACCACCCCAAATAGCCTATTTTCTGAAATAATTCAATTTTCAAAACTGTTTCGGTGAAAGACCACTTAAATATTATCTTCTAAAGGTATCTATCCATCCTAAACAATTAAGGTGAGAATCACTCTAAATAGCTTCGAGGGGCATCCAAATTTCAAAAATTTCTAGGTGAGGAACACTTTAAATGGATTATAATTTATGAAAGAATATAATTTAAAAAAATCAAGTTGAATACTACACATAGCTTCTAGAGTGGACCATTTTTCAAAAAATTGGTGAAGGAGGGCTACTCCAAATAGTTTATAAAAACTATCTGATTTTAAGAAATTGGAGAGGATGACCACGGTTTAAAACATGCATAAGATCAATTATTATGAATTATAAACTATTAAATGTCCTTAAACATAAATCTAACGTTGTAAGTAATCGTGTTATTTATAATAATGACCCCCCTATGAAAATGATCTGGATCCGCCCCTGGGTGACAATATACTCGTATTCTTTGTCCACCCCTCTCCCCCCAGATGCAGTGTCAAACCTTTTTAAGTGTGCAACAAACTTTCTAAGAAAAAGTATTATCATAGTTGTACAGTTTACAACACGCGAGTAATTATGGAATTGTAAATATTGTTTTTAATATACGTACTCTCTAATTTCTAAAGACTAAGGTAATTTTTATTTCTTTATTTCTTTAGTGTTTGAATAGTTTCAAAATTTCAAAAGATACAAAATCTGTGACTAGGGAGGGCTACACTACCAAATATATAATACAATATTGTAATTTAAAGTCAAATTCCAATTATTATCCAAACAAAGGTTGCAACTGGCTGTGGTATATAATATCTCGTGATATTATGGGTAGCTCATGAATCCTGGATAGCTCAGTGTTATAGCATTGATGCACTCAGCCAAAAGTCTTGGTTTCAAGTTCCTTGTCCCAGTGTCATTTTTCAACTAATTTAAATTAATTGAATATTCGTCCTCTCCATACGGACAGTGCCGTAATTACAATGATTTTCAGCCTGTGTGTTGATATTCATTATTCAGGTGGTCCAGAATCATTGTAGATCTAAGTTTACTCTTGACTTGAATTAGTTTATAAAAAAGCTCCTTCACAAGAAGTACTGGTGACAGAATCCACGTTAAAGACTTTGGTAGCATTCATAAATTGGATTAATAAATATTTTTCACGCCTATGGTATGAAACTAGTCCAGAAAGTGTACCACAATAGCCTTGCGGAGATTGACCAAAACAAGATAATGAAAAACATAATGTATTTTAGTAAGGAAACGATCTATAATATAAACGTAAAATTCAATATAAAAAATATAGTTGAAGTTTGTAATTGTTACAATTTCGCAAAGGTCAACCTGAATCAAACCATGAACTTTACATTGAGTGCAAATTGATTAGATTAAGATCTCTGATATATAACCATCATAATATAACAAAAGTAATATGTGGATTAGATTGAGCATAAATTGTTTAAATTAAAAGAACAGATTAACATTCATTATAACATTAAAACAGCAAGACCATCTTAAATACAATACGTATAAATATAACATATTAAAATTACTAATTAAAACATAATAGTTTAAGTCAAGTTTAGTTTAAGGGAAGATGGCGGAAACAGATAAATTGTATACACTCAATGTAAAGTTCATGGTTTGATTCAGGTTGACCTTTGCGAATTTGTAACAATTCCAAACTTCAACTATCTTTTTATATTGGATTCTACGTTTATAAAACAAGATAAGTTTGAAGAACCAGGACTTTGGCCTGGGAGCCGGGCGTTATTCTAAGGAGTCCTGACTCCCAACATTTTTGGAATTTGCATAACCCTTAAAGCTGTTTGGAGCATATCATGTTTTGATTAGATGTATATCTGGATATTTTTTTTAAATATAAGACGTCTCTAATTTTTTTTTTAATTGATGCTTCTATAGTTTATTTGGAGTGATCCTCACCCATATTTTTTTAATTAGATGTCTTTAGAAGTGGTTTAGTGTTTTTTTTTAAATTGTAATTAGAGTTAAATGCTTCCTCCTCCCCCCAAGTAATTATTTCTTGCATTATTTGTGTGGGTCCATGCCTCCTTGAAAATAATATTTGAAGCACCATTAGGGGGGACATGGCCTACCTATCCCCCTGTAAACACGCCTGTGGTATAGTCCTACATATATGCAGTAATTATAATATTGTCACGTGAACCCACCTGAAACGGTAGTTAAAGTAAAGATGCACAGTAGTAAACATTTCATGTTCCTCTTGATTTTGTCGTACTCTCTCGAATACAGCCACCAGCACAGCACTAGTGTACCAACCAGGCGCACACGATTATAAACAGGTTTGTGTAACATGACCATCGATACGCCCCCTGTTATCACATTCTCCCTGCGGAAGGGAAGAATCTGTGGCTTTTCTTTATATACTAAAAAATGGTGAAACAATCTCAGAACTAACCACAATATATACTAATAGAACAGATTGTATTCCTGGTGTTATGGTAAAAATTATTTGTGTTTGTAAATCATTTTAACACAGGTTGCAATCAAGGCCGTAGCCAGGGGGTGATGGGGGGTTGGGAGTTCAAACCCTCCCGAAATTTCATGAACAAAATATATATTGCTTTATTTATGGTTCAAACAATATCAATAATAAGATACAAGTACAAATTAGGGGGCTGTGTTACCATAAAAAGCGCTTTAGATAGTTTCTAGAGATGTTAAATATTTAGAATTTTTTCTAGCCTACGGCAGTAGGGGTCTGGGCTACCATAAATAAAATCAATGCAAATAGCTTTTAGAGGTGATTAATATATATAATATTTCCTAGCCTTCAGCAGCTAGGGAGTTATGTTGCCATAAAAAATATTTCAAATAGCATTTATAGGTGTTTAATCTTTATAAATTTTTCTAGCCCTCAGTAGTTAAGGGGTTATTTTGCCATAGAAAAACACTTTAGATAGATTCTAAAGGTGTTTAGTATTTATATATTATCCTAGCCTTCGGCAGCTAAGGGGCTAGGTTGCCATAAAAATAACTTCAGATAGCTTTTGGAGGTGTTTAATATCTAGAAATTTTCCTAGCCTTCGGCAGTTAGGGGGTTATGGTACCATGAAAAGAACTTCAGATAGCTTCTAAAGGTGTTTAATATTTTGAAATTTTCAGGAGGCCTATGTTGCCATAAAAAAACACTTCAGGTAGCTTCTAGAGGTGGTTAATATTTATATATTTTTCTAGCTTCCGGCAATTGGGGGATGTGCCCACAAC
>CABFVX010001740.1:41630-63780 GCA_902151425.1 Timema shepardi
CCTGAAATTATTGGCTGGCTATGGCCTTGGTTGTTATGGCTTTGAAAATAGTGAGCAATTTTTGTTTCGATAGGTTCATCATGATTATATATGCAGGGTGTTCGGAAACTCATAGCCCTAACTGCATATATAGTTTGTTTGAACCAAAATTAATACAAAATCCCTTTACACTTACATCCGGAAAACTATGCCAACACCATTAAATTGTGATCAAAGTTTTGGCGTACAGCGCACAGCACCGGGAGAGCAAAGCTGTTCAAGCATGCGTGTACAAGTTGCATACGAGCTAGGCTAGCGGCACTGCACATGTAATAATGGCAACCACTTTTTGTGACATAGGGCCGTTAGTGATGAAACTCGAAACCTATTCGCATTTATAGATGGATCGGTGTGTTTACTATTAACAGTGGTATGTTCTTCTGCCGTGCTTCAAGATGTTGAGTTGTGTAGTGCCGCACGCCTAACTCCTATGCAACTTGTTGTACACATATGCTTGGACAGTTTTGCTCTCCCGGTGCTGTACACAGGAACTTTGAACACAATTTAATGGTATTGGCATAGCTTTCCGGATGTAAGTGTATAGGGATTTTGTATTACTTTTGGTTCAAACAAACTATATATGTAGTCTGGGATGAGTTTTCGAACCTGTACATGGCCTCTCTTTTTTTCTCTCTTTCTATATACACACATACACACACACACATTCATATCCAAATATTTTTGTGCACCGCGTCTTACACCATACCAGGATTCTAACCTCAATCTACCATTTGTCGGCAATCCGATCTATTGCGATAGTAGCGCCTTTAAACATGAGACCCCAAAGCAGCTCACTTACAATTCGTATGACACCCCAAACATGCACTCAAATATATATATATATATATACACACACACAGAGTTACAATTAAATAAATATATATATATTTTATTGTAACTCTGTGATTTAATTCTTTAGGAGGAAATGTCTTCTGAACAATGTCATAGAAGGCAAGATCGAGGGAAATATTTATGTATCTAAAAATATTCTACAAAATTCAGCTCATAGACGTACTTACAATTTGAGTTACAGTTGTCCCATGGCTTCTTTGGTGCTGACTGACAGCTCACAGCTGACTTCTGTCGGCTTTGAAAAAATTACCAGACCAAATTATGTATCCCTATGCCAAACCATATGAGCTGCAAAAACATGTGTTTAGTAGCTGTCACTTCTGACAGTCAAAATCTAGGTATATACCTAAATGTTGACTGTCATAAGTCAGCTGTGAGCTGTCAGTCAGAACAAAAGAAGCCATGGGGCTACTGTACTTATGCTAATATTATTCTAAATATTATAAGAGGTTGAGTAGTACATCTATTGAGACAATGTTTAAATAGCCTACTATTTTTATTACAGTTTTTTGACAAACGGGTGATAAATTTTGGTTGCCCAGTAAATAATGTTTCCACCTTTTTTTTCTGAAAATATTCATTAATTTCTGATGGTACAGCATTCCAAACCCTTGCCGCTTGTAAGGTAAGTGATTTTTCAAAGTTTTTTGTTAGATGTTTGGGTACTTGAAGAGAATCTATAGTTCATATTTTATATAATGAAGATATTTTGGTCACTTCTGATTAGAGATAAGAAGGGTATTTCAATTCTATAATTTTACAAAACTGTGAACTAAAACACAAAAGATATTAGTTTTCCATATTGAGCTACTAAGTTTTTTTCTGCAATTGCTAACATGATTATATTTTTTAGGTTCAAAATAAGTCTTAGACAGGAGTTTTGGATATTCTGTTTTATGTTTTTATCATGCCAAGAAGATGTTCGGAAGAGTAGTCAAGGTTTTATAGAACCAATTATTCACATATGGTTGATTTTACGTCATTTGTTAGAATTTATTTGAAATTATAGAGATGCTTTAAGCAATAATACTATTTTTGTACATAAGATGAGACATGTTTTTCCCAGGTTAGATTTTCATCTATTACTACTCTAAAGTTATTTTATTGCTTTACCCTGGGTAACAATACATCATCAATCTGTATGTTTGGATCGACACATATTCTTTTAAGTGGAGTATCACTCACTTACCTATCAATATGTAAGCAGATTTGCTAATATTAAGCTTCAAACAGTTTACGCTGCACCAATCCGACGAAAAGCTTAGATCTTTATTTATACCTTTCACTACTTCATAAATATCTTCTGGTGCAAATAATACGTAAAATTGAGTGTCATCCGCGTACTTTTGAGATGAGGGAAAGAGTTTAAACATTTAGGCATTAAAATTATGTATAGGGAGAATATAAGAGGACCTAGTATACTGCCTTGTGGGACTGCCAAAGTTACTGGTTTCAGAGATGGAAGAGACAGGTCCACTATTATCATTCACCACTCACTATCTTTTGCGGCTGTTAAAGTAAATAGTTGCATAACCATAATACGACACTATCCTAGAACATAAGAAGAAATAGGAGCTTAGGAAGGAGGAGGATTAAAATATTGGATGATTTGAAGGCAAGAAGACAATTCTGGGAGCTGAAGGAGAAGGCGGAGGACAGGGCGCATTGATGCTCTTAAGTTCATTGACAAAAGGAATGGACCTGTCATAAGACAGAAGACCTAAAAATAAAAAATAGGAATTGTTTTGAAACACCCAAAAGGCGGACTTGACTAAATGGGAGCGTTGAGACGCGTTGCAAACATTCAGAAATTCCACATTTTGAGTTATTTAACATGCACTTTTTGAACCAGCATTGGGATTTATTTAATTGTGGTATTTATACTAGGGCAAGTGATAAGTTTATTACACACTGTTGGCAAATTTAAAACTTAAGAAAAATTAGTAATGATAAGTTATGTAAGCCTATCTCTAATAGACTTTTAATGATTGGGGTTATAGGTGTGATTGCGATTTGATGGTATAGTTAAAATAATTAAATGTCAACAATTTTGACCAAATTTAACTATATTATTCCATGCAATGATAATTTATGCAAAAAAACAGCTGCGGAACATATTATTTGATCTATGAAAGTAGTTATATTAACATTTGCAACTATGAGATACCTGAGATCATATAAATTATATATTATTGTTAATAATTAAAGTAGTGAGGAAGGAGAATCTAAGCTATGTTAATAACAATTAGGAAATTATTATGCCGAGTACAACTATTAATAGAAGTAGTTAAAACAACTTTATCAAATGAATAAAACTTTATCAATATTTACAGCCTACTTAAAATGAAGAACAAGTTATCAATCAAATAGGTAAATAATCCGACACCTTAGCTCTGTCGATTGCATCTGTCTAGTTAGCTAAGGGTCCCAGGTTCGATTCTTGCATGGTCAAAAAATGTATCACTGATGAAATGTGGATTCACCCTCTCACAGTGATGACCGAGGACTGGATGTTGAACCTGTCCTAGTCCAAAGTTAGAGTATATGACATATGAAGCTACAAAAGGCCTAGCCAGCTGGTAGTGGAAAATATACGGTTTGAATAAAAAATTGACCCAGGCCAAAAGGCTTTAAATAGTAGTGGATGTAAAAAAAAGTAGGGAAATAAAAATTAGACCAGCTGCACCGGCATACCAAATAAAATACCTAAGACAAGTGATAACAAATTTAGTTGTTATTTGCCACTATAGTTATTAATCATGTTACAATATTTTGTTCCCCTCATAAATCCTACTACTTAAAAGTAGATTAGGAACCAACAGCTTCATAATTAGAAAATCTATCAGTAGTTTTATTTTGGTATTGAAAGTTAAAATGCTGATCTAAAGAAGGGAATTACAAACTGAAGAATAAAAACCACAAAATCACACTTGATACAGTTTATGACTTAAAACATACAATTTTCAGCACTGGGACAGTTATGACTTAAGAGATTAAAGTCAAATCAAATTAGAATTCCTACTTTGACAGTTTTCAAAAACGAGTGTTTATTTTCAAACAGTATGGTCTAAGCATTCTAAGGACATTTGAAACTAGTGAAAGTAATGTTATTAAAGTCCAATATTTGTGTAGCTTTAAAATTAATACAATTTTCAGCAAATATGTTTATCAAATAGTATTAATAATTTTAAAATCATATTTCCATTTTGTTGTTTAAGCAATTTATCAAAATTATTAAAGACGTTTCACATTTTCTATTTGAAGTCTCAAATGGATCAATTAGGTCTTACAGTTTTGTATGGATCAACAAACAAACAAAAATAAAAGTAAAAATTGACTCTTAAGAAAGTGCTATAATCAACTGACAACTTTGACATTTGTTTGTTTATTAATTAAAAGGAAATATTCATAAATGTTTTCCTTATTTGAACCAAATGATCAAATATAACGAGAATCATCTTTTGAAACAGATTCTGATAATTAATTTTAATAGAATTGGAGTAAAAAATATGAATGTATAAAAAAAAAGCCTATTTTGTTTATATGAAAATAAATAAATATAATTAAATTGTCCGGGCCAGTCTCGGCACACATTTCATTATAATATAAGTTTGGCCTTAAAAATAATTTAAAAAAAATTAAAATATCTAGGTGGTGTGGTTACATGACATCTTTACTTTAGGATAAACCAAATTCTTATTTATGATTTTTTTATTAAATGACAATACCATTAGACGCAGATGGGAGGGTAACATTAGAATTAGCATGTAGCCCAAATGGGTAGTAATACACAGTTCTAAAGAAAAAACACAGAAAAACACATTAAAATTAACTTTAAAGAGATAAGGTGTAGTAAGATGGATTGGATAGAACTAGCTCAAGATAAGGATGTGTGACATACTTTTGTGAATGCTGAAATGAACTTTCAAGTCCCTAATGCCATAAAGTAAATAATTAAATAACATTAATACTGTAATCATAAACATGTCTCCAGATAATCATTTATGTCCTGGTCTCTTTTGAGTTTTGTTTGCTGCACAAAGAGAGATGGCAACACATGTCAACAATTGGGTCAGCTGTTGAAGTTGTTACCGATACTAATATATGTGTGGACTTTAGTGTATCCTATTCAGATCGACCATTTCACAATATATAATTGGAATATAATATTGAGAAATTATGTTTTTAAACTGTCACTGTACTCGTCTATACAGATGAACATAGGTAAAACTTTTTTTTTTAGTTTACTAGTTTACTAGTAGGTACTAAAATTATATCTATTATTGATGTGAAAATCTTAACCTTTAACATCCATCTAATGTGGGAGCATATTTCATCATTATCCTTAGTATCTAGCATCAAGATGATGGCAGGGCAATTTTGATTTTGGAGCTACATCTTACGGACTATAGGTTGATGTACTAATTACGCTAATAGTTTTAGGGATTGGGAAGGTTATATTCAGAGGTAGTGTACCTGCATTTGTGTGGAAAGTGGAAAACCATTTTGGAAAAACCACCCTCAATAAACCCAACCGAGATTCGAACCTTGATCTTCCCATCATCGATAGTCTGATCTTCTGCAAGATTAGCACCTTAGCCCATGCGACCACTAAAGTAGATGGCAAGACGATGGCGTTTCTTATTTATTTAAATTATGGATTATTTATGGTTGTACTGCACTAAAGGCCTCTCTTAATCTCACTTATGCACAATACCTTTTTTTATATATAAATATATATGTATTGGCTCTCTTCTATTGCCTGTATCATTTGTCCTGGCAGGATTGCTATTGTATAACGCTATTTTGAGCTTTTTTATAATCACTTAAAAAAGTGTATTGCTAGTTTGTTTATTATAATTTAAGAGTAAGTGTAAGTGAAAAACTATACATACTAAGAAATTTTAGCATTGATATACCAAGATTTTTGGAAGTTAATTTTGCACATTTTGTGAGACTGGCCCATACAAAGAAAACTTGTTTAAGTAGGATCTATATTTAAAACAAACGAGGCCTGTTAATAAATGTATACAAAACTGAAAACCTAAATTTTTTCCAAAATAAGAAATAGCAGTCAACAGAAACCGGGGAGGGGGGGATTCATTTGCTTAGCACATTATTGCAAATAATGTTCACAGATTAATTTTACTTTTTTTTTATTATATATTTTAATTAATAAGTCAACTATTACATGTAAGTACTAACCCCAGTTACCTACTCCAAAATGAATAAAGTGCGTACATTTATGTGACAATTGCATGTAGTATATTTGTAAATAATTTGTGCAAGTTACAAGATATTTTATTTATGTGCTCTCTATATTTTAAAAAGATAGTAAAATACAATAATTAGTTCTCAAAATAGCAAATTGTGTGGAATATGGCATAAGCATATTACAGAGACATTTTGAATCAATTAACTTAAAATATTGTTTAGCATAAAAATAAGACTAATGAGCTTAGATATAAAACTTTTTTCTGCCGAGTTTTTCAAGTATTTTATATGCAAAGCTAAAAATAAATTATTTTAATTTTTTTTATTAATTTAGGCATAAGTTATTTGAAACAAATGTTATCTGCTCTATTCATGAAATGGAATGAATTGGAGATAAAATAGTTTACACTGTTTTTATTTTTTTACTTCGTATTTTTAAAAAAATCACTGCATAACGATATCTAAAAGTTCCAATGACTTTTCCATGATATTTCCAATTATTTGAATTTTCCATGTTGACCTGGCGTGTACCAATCCTGAAAATATTAACTGTGAGAGCAACCAAAGATGGTAAAATCTAGCTACATCTTTAGCTATAAAATTTGAAAAAATGACCATGCTAACTTTAATAGAGGCAGTATGATAAATCTGTAAATATAGTAAATATAGTTGGTATGTTTTACTCTATCTAGAGTGAGAGAGTAGGTTAGTGACAGATTATTTATTGCGAATATTGGAACTAATATGTCAAACTATTTGGGAATTATTATTTGCTTAGTACTACTATATTGGCAATAAAAAGGGTTATCAAACATTATAATAATACTTACTTCAAGATTACTATATAATTGGTGTTTTCATAACTTATTGAAAGAAAAAGAATTATTAATAAAACTCTTTTGTTTCACAGTTGTGGTAAAGAGATTTATAGTAACTAACATGAAATATATTAAAATGTATTATATTCACACTTATATCTTTTAACTGGCCACCAAAATAAATAAATGTTTTTAATAACTTAGAAAAAGAGCAATATAAAGTATAAGTTTAAAAATACAATTTTATTTTGTAAACAGTGTATGATCACAACCAAACATGGTTTTTATGACATCAACGGGTCTTGTTTCGGCTAGTTCGCTATTTTAATTTATGAAGAGAATGTAGCCTTTTGGAAGCTTTCATTTGAAAAGCAATTTTAAGTCAACCACAAAAGCCACTTCCACAAAAAAAAAACATCCAAATGGCTATTTTCATAAATTCTTCTTTCAATAGTATAAAAATTGTTAAAAGAAAAAATTAATTAAAAGCAAATTTTTTATTGTGAAAGTTTTGACTTCCAAAAGCAACAACAACCAAACTAAGTTCTGCAGATATGGTTTGGCGAATGGGTACATGGTAGTTTTTACTGTCACACTCCCACCATGGGTATACTCTGTTACATGTGATTAGTAGATTTTGACATTTAAGGAAATATACAGAATGTTTATTGAAAATACAAATGTAGATTACATAAAAAAAAGAACTCAAAATGCATAGCTGTCGATCTGATGTTAACAAAATGTATCATTTCTTCAAAACAAAATTAACATTAGTTAAAATATATCAAACAAAAAAATGAATAGCTTAAAAACAAAACAAAATAACCCTAAGCTTTACTTACATCTCCCCAAAACCAAAGTATTTTTTACAAGAACATACAAAAGAATATGAAACAAAACTGATTGCAAAATAAACATGATTTAAAGCAAAATGATGGCCTCTTCTTCAGCTTCTAATCTTTTCCAATGGAGGTATTTGTTACTGCATCGTGTTTTATCGATTATAGGAAATTTAACAACTTTGGACTCATTTTGTGAATAATAAATAGAAAAGTTCCTTGAAGATCAGACAATGTGAAACAACAACCATCAAATGTTAACTGAGGCTATACCAGGTTCAGCTTGTGTTTGAAAACATTGACAAAAAAAAAAAAAGTGTTGTATTTAAATCAGTTTATCATTTCTCCTTTTCTTCGTTACCACATTTTTATTGATTAAAGTGGAGTACATTCATTATCAGTATTCGAACATTGACGAGAATTACAAGACAATGGTATTAACACTTTGCCTTCACCACTTCATCCACTTCATCAACAATGTCCTTCAATTTATGCCATTGCGAAGTAGAGAGGCTGATGCCTGTAAGGTAATACAAACAACAAACAATTAAAATGTTGAGACAATCAATTATGATACAAATTATTTTGTATGACAATGATCACTTTCTGTTGCCTCAGTATCGTAGGTGCAAAAACTTAATATGGGATACCACTAAAACAAGGTGACATATTTTCAAATACATTTACTAAATGTGTTAATAGGGTATATTAAAATATTAAATACAATTATGACTTTTATTTGTTCTGAATGTAGCAAGGAAGCAAGGAGGTTGAAATATTTATTTGGTATCATACTGATGTTTTAACTCTGATATTTAAAGTTTTGTTTGTTGGGTATTTTCCTATTTCACTACGCAGAATTGAGAAAAACCCCTCTAATGGGATTATCTTTCCCGGCTCCACACACTTGAAAGGTGAAATGAAATAATTCAATATGGGTTGAATTAGCATAAGTACAGTAATGCGTTTTATACTAGTATGCATTGCACAATCCATTCAAGATATGACAACACAGAAAATCCTAGGGCTAGGATTTAAATTTCCTTGTAATGCGGGCCACTGCATTCAGAGGGAACAACCCCTTTCACCTATGTACCCAGACATGTTGAGAAAGGAATTTACAGTTCATTTTCATAGGAAGAAACTTTGTGACAGCTAGAAAAGTTACTAGATCTATTTTCCCATAGTCATAGAACAAGTCATGTTATCTAAAGTTGTCATTTGTGTTGATACTATCACCTACAAAATAACACTAATAATATAGTAAGATGCAATCAATGTTGGCGGCAAAAATTTGTACTTTCTAAAAGGTCCTTTCTATTTAAATTGGACTGTACCTATGCTATTCATAGTAGGTATGAACTGATTGACTCTTAAGAGTGCATTTACTGTGGGTTATAGTTGTTCTGTGAGATGGAGTGTTTGTTCTCTACTGCAAGCACCAGATATTCTAATGATTATGGCCCCAAGTAGAATATCCTTTTATAAGTCACTGTACCTTCAGAAAGCAAGTAAGCCAGATATAGTATCCAAAAAGCAAAGTAAAGGTGAGTAAATCTGTAGTTCAAGGGGATCTTAAACTGCTAAATCTCCTCTTCAGTTCATGTAAAAAAAAAGTGGTGACATGCTATCACCTTAAGTCCCAATCAAATCCCCACGTGTAACAAAATGCAACGCACAACTTGGCTGACCCCTTGTGCGTGATCTATTAATTGCTTAGTAAAAATGTTGGTATTATGAAAAACATAACCTACCTTTCTTTCCTGGCTTTAGTTCTCCATCTGCTTCGTAGTATTCTCTTATATCAACAAAAACCTTCCCTTTAAATTCTCGCACTTTAACAAATCGCTTCTTCTCAAGTTCCCAAACAGGTTCCTCCTCATTTTTTTTCGAGCCTGTTGCATTGCTCTTGGGTTTTTTTGATGGTGGTTCCACCTGGTAAGTAAACATGTGTTAAGCTGAATGGCCCAAGGTTTATTACAAACTAGGCAAAGAACTTATGGTAGACATTAGGCTTAAATTATACTAAATTAGAACAATGGCTGGTGTTAAACCTTATTTTATTTTCATCGTCATCATCATAAATTGTTTCCAGCCTGTGACCGGGTCAGTTAAGTAAAACTCCTTATCTTCCTCCATCCTTCCACCATTCTCCCTCCTTTAATCAATTCCATTCTTCTATCCTCACACACTTTCTGTTATCTGCTCCTCCAATCTTTCTTGGCCTCCCTTGCAATCTTTTTCCTAAATATTTTATCTCCGTCATTCTCTTTGGAACTTTCTCTTTTCCATCCTCATTACATTTATTTTATCAATTGAAAATAGTTTTATTTTTTGTGATTACCGTATGTCAGGCTATCCACATTTAATAATATTAATGGAGTAGGGCTGAAGAAAGTATAATTTTATAGGAAATGTACCCAGACTTGCAAGTGAAATCATTTTGGGGGAAAAAACACCCTTAATACACTCATCCAAGGTTTAATCCCCATCACCAGCAAACCAGACCAGACAAGCTTGATGACTTAGTCCATATGCCTACAGATGCGGGTGTTTGATGTTGAGATAAAGTACTTTTTAGGGATTATGAAAATGTGTCTATCTAACCCTTTCCCTGGTGAGGGGGTTGTACAGTACAATGTCTTGAGTTATTCAATGAACCACTGTACTTTCAGCCAGTCCAAATTATTCATATTGAAGCTGAAAGATGGAGCTACCAGTTCAATGCTATATTAAACCATGAATAATAAATTACAAATGAGAAAACGATGAGTAGTGAAAATATTTGTCAATTTAGAGCAGTGGTTCTTAACCTTTTTTTTTTTGTGCCATGCCCCACCTCGATACTTTAAAAAAATGTGATGCACTCGCACCTTCAGCCCCCATTAATATAAAAACAAATACGGTGTTGTAAGGTCATAGGGTCTAGTAACATTTACAATTAAAAAAAATAATTAATAAGACCACTTTTTAAAATTTAGAGTATTAAGTATAAACATGGTAAATTTAAATTAGCCATTTTAGGCCTAGCAGCCCTAGCTCATTAGACTCAAGAAAAAATCCATCAAGTGTGGTTATAAGTTAGTGATATAATTGAGGTTGGTGTTTACTGAAAGAGGTTTTGATTTTAGGCACCAATTTAGTTAGCTTCAGTCTTATATCCCCTCGTTTTGTGATATCCAGTCAGGTTTTTTTCTCTCTATAGTACGTCACTTAGAGCATTCAAACCACATTCCACCAAATATAAATATGGGAATGGTAGCAGTCGCTTGCTAAACCAGTTGAATTAGGGTATTTAGTCTCTGTCTCATCACAGAGCCTTTTAATTTGAATATAGTTCTCAGACTCATAATTAAATTGCATTTTGAAACATTCTTCTTGGTACTTCATGCCCACTTCAGACAGATCCACTAGCAATGGCTGAGTTAACTAAGATGGAAAATTCATGATGAAAAACTAAAAAGAAAATCTTATGTACTATTTTCAAAATATATATTCAAAATGCATCCGTGCGGGGTGTACACCCCACGTTAAGAATCACTGGGTTAGAGTATATGAGTAGAAAAATGGCTGCTGGGCCTATGCAGAAAGCTTTGCTACACGTGTGCCAAGAATGAGTTAAAGATACAAATGTTTAAATATAAAAATTAGGATACATAATTCAAGCCACCATTGTGTAAAAAACCTCCAACTCAATGAAGCAATTATTGTACATAATAATTAAGTTGACTTTCTTTCACAAAAATTAGTTATAATTTCAACTGCACCCCATGAAAAAGGATTGTTATGCTCACAATTTACTCAATTTACTCAATTGCCAAATAGGCCCCTATTAAAATATGATTGAACACCCGTTGAAAGCCAAGAAAAAAATTACGCCTACGACTATTTTAAGCAATCAAAAATAAAATATAAGTTTAGTTATACTAACAAAATGAGAAAAATTTTAATGTATTAATCTATTAGAAGGTTGGGTTTGTTCATTAGGCCTATCTATGCTTCATAAAAACTACAAATGTTTTTAACTCAACATGTTTGAGGAAACTCATAAAAATGCATTAAGGTATATGTCAGACTAAGAAAATTCCCTAGTGAATATGGAAGAAGGGGTGAGGGGAATGCTTTCTTTTTTCTAACCCCAAATACATTAACATTAATAAAGATGGAGTAGTTTCAATAGTATTGTCTAACATGGTTCTCACAAAAAATACAATATAAGTTCATTGACCATATCTATATCTATATCTTATAAATATACATTATGTACCAAAATCCTAAGTAATTTTACTTGTGACTTCCACCATTCCCATATACAAACTTTTTTCTATAACTTAGTTTCATAAATTTATGTTAGAGCTCATTTAAATAATTGAAAAGAAATATAAAAACAAGTATTTGTATTGGCAAATAAAATACAAACTAGATTTTATAGTTAAATAATTACCAGTCCTTTAAAGTCAATTTTGTTTCATAATATTTACTTTTGATTCTGTATTAATCCTCCCATTTACAAGCAAAGATCCTCAACAATATCTGCATGGATAAGATAAGGTTTTCCTTTCATTCTATGGGCTAAGTTTTTAAAATGACCAGTCTTTTCATTGAAAGCTATTGTAAAGTACCTACTCATGTAGGTTAAACTTAAACGCTATAATTCAGAATTTGTAAACACTTACATCGTCTGGTCCAGAATCAGAAGATGACTCTGTCTCTACCTTTTTCTTCTTATGATCCTTTGGCATTATGATTATTGGTACTGAAAGGAAACAATTATTTATAAAGAACTATTGAAATCAATTAGCAACATTAATCATTTTTACTAGTTCAAAAAAGAAAAATACAAATAACATAATACTTTAATGGAGAGAAAATGGTAAAGTGTTACATTGCTCAGGGTGTGCAAAAGATATCTATTTCAAAGTTTCCCAACTGTTCCAGGTTTTTCAAAATAAAAATTAGGAGTTTTTCTTGATTATTTGCAAACAAAATTACCAGAATGGTACCCAAAGTGTTGTCTCTCATTCTTATTTTTAGTAAAATAAAAAGCAGTAAATGCATGTAGTGCATAGAGGTTTGCGAAGTCCACTTTTTCAATTTGAAGCAAACTCAAATCGAATATGACATATTTTCAAAGCCAAATCGAGGTTTGAATTTTTTTAAATTGTTTTAGGTAGGCTCAAAAAGCATATTTTCCTTGTGTGTGTAACTTTATGCATTAAAATTACATTGAGAAGGTTTTTATTGCACAATTTGTTTGTAATATTTAGTTTTATTCTGATAAATCAAGTACTATCACAACTTTAAAATCAAATTACTTTAAATTTTTTCCATATGACTATTGTTATGTACTGTACATAACAGCTCTGAATGGCAATAATTGACTATTGGTAAAGATTTGTAATTTTGTCTAAGACAAAAAAAATTTCGAGGTCGAAGCCGCTTTGCACACCCCTAAATGCATGTATTTTCTTTACAGATTCAGTAGGCCTGCTATATGAAAATATGTCTCAGTTAATTGATCTAGACTTTATTTTTTTATCTGCTTAAAATATTTATAGAAAGTTATAAATTTCAATTTGTCTATCATTTGATTAAGATTCAAAACACAAATATTAGCACTAACTTTGTTAACTGTTTCTACGCAAACATAGGGCCTAAATATTAGAAGATGTGAATATCACAGCTTGAGATGTTTGCTCAATCACAGTTTAATTAGCCATTCAATTTAAATAAAAACCTGTTCTGGCTTTGCCAACCATAAAACTATAAGGTTTTGAAATAGAATATCAAAAGAAACATTTGTAATTGTAAATGTTTATGTCCCACAAGGGCAATCTAATTGAAATTAAACTGTATAAAAATAAATGGGAAGGCCTACTATAATTTAAAAGAATTAAATCCGCAAGGGAGTTTGTGATCAATACTAATAAAAGAAATGACCAGCAAAACAGTTCAAAGATACTGGATATTTAAGATATGCGGAATGAAAAATCCCTATCAAGTTAGCGACTCAAAATCCAGATTAAAATTCCAGCATAATTTTTGATTTTCCTGGAAAAAAAATTGCCAGTTTTTTTGTGAGACTTTGAACAAATAGTTCTGAATGAAAATGTTTTGTGAAAGGTGTGGTGAACATGCCATCAAATGTTAGTACTTGAGCAAGGTTTTTTTTCATTATTTATTTTAGCGACACATCTATTACCTGTTAAGGTCATAATCATAAGTATTGCAAGAAGGTAAGGGTCAGACTATGGATCCTGCACACTTGCCCAATCTTTTCTCTCTTGCCGTTCAATTTTTAGCAGGTACCTAGACCAGCCTTATTGCCAATGGGTTTTAAGGGGCATCTTACATGAAAGTGACTGGTATAGAAAAGTCTGGGTTCATTTTCTTCAAACCAAGTGGGCCTATTCTAGAAATGGAGACTTCCAGAATGACTTGTGATCATACATGGCCGACATTCAGAAAGGGAGCCCCCTGTCCGGGTCCCAAGTTAGTGTAGTGAGTGAGTCAGCGTGTCCAGGTGAGGACCTGCGTGTTGGGGTGTCCGGTGTATATGGTTGAGAGCCTTCGTGTCAGTATATCAGGTCAACGAGGCATGTGCGGACTAGTGTGTCACTGACTAGTGGAAGATTTAGTTGAATGACAAGAGTAACATAGTTATCAGCCATGAATTGTGTAGTGATTGAACATAACAAGAGAATAATATTTAAATGTTTAATTAATTTGTATTTTTATCAATTAGTTGTTTAATTTAATTCTATTTTAAGTATGTGTTTACTTACTCAATTAAGTAGATACTTTTAATCTTCTTGAATAATTCAGCAAGTGTTAAATTGTAAAGTCAGTGCAGGCTTACATGTTTGATTTATTGTCTATAATCAAATCCTTGAGTTTTCCGTGTGCGTTTTCAATTGTTTAATAAACCATGTATTGCAATATCCTGAAAAGAATTCATGGTTCACACAGTGGTGTGTTAGCATTTGAGGAGTGTTGAATTTAAAGTATAGGCCTACCCATATTTGTGTGGAGGGAAAGTGAAAAACTATTTATGAAAAACCACCCTCAGTACACTCGACTGAGAGTTGAACCTCGATCTCCTATCACCAGCAGTATAGTCTATCACAATTGAGTGACATCTTAGACCATGTGGTCACTGAAGCAGGTTAAAAGACCAATGGAGTCCGACACATTCCATACCACCTAGTTAAACAATAGTAGGCCTATGTATATAAGTGTGCTACAACCAGCCCTTGGTGGATAAATTTTATTTGTGTGGGGGGAGAGGGGGTATTAAAAAGTTTTATAAAAATTAATTGTGTCTCGAGTCGAAGTGGGAAATCACCCTTGGAAAATGTTTGAAAAGTGAATGCACCAAGAAAAACTAACTCGTCTGGATTTATTTTGAAAATGAGACTCCTCTCCAATATATTTGGAGTGGTCCAAACCAGATTTCAGAACTGTGGATAATCTTGGAAGCATTCAGAGTGGGCCTTGCTTGAATTTATTTTATTAGACACCTCTAAAAGCTAATTTTTTAAGTGGTTCTCGCTTGGAAATTTTAGTAAAAAAAATTACTCTAAAAGCTATTTTAAGATTCCCAGTTTTCATAGTGTTCTGTATCAGCAGCCACTCTACTAATGACTACCTAACAATGTTTTTGGTAAATGTTCATGTCCCTGTAAAATGACCAACTAGGCCTATAGCCTAAAATTAAAAGTGTAAGAAAAATGCATTTTTTTTAAAAATCAAGTCAATTTATTTAAAGGATTACCTAACCAGTAAATATACTTAAAAGCGCTCAATTGTAAATAAATAATGCTCATAACTTATTTGTTAGTCTACTCAATCAAAAATGATTAGGCTCATTGCAGAAAATTAAAATCAATTCTCACTTGAATCTTTAGGTTAATTTGCTCAAAAATTAACATTTTTTTAAATTTGGCATCACATCTTACTAGGTACTCATTTGGGTTAAAAATTATCTTATGTACTAATTGTGCCAATGATTTTAGGGATTAAGAAGGTTATATTAATAAGAGGTATAACCGCATTCGCGTGGAGGAATAGTGGAAACCCATTTAGGAAAAACCACCCTCAGTACACCCGACCGAGATTCGAACTTCGATCTCGTCACCGGCACTCTAACCTACTGCAAGAGTAGGTCGTTAGACCACAAGGTCACCGAAACGGTTAACTTTTATTCTTTAAGAGAATAACAAATAACAGTTGTCATCCAAACATAGCTAAAGTAGTCAGATAAGTGATGACCACGTCCACATACCCTATTGCGAAAGCTAAGTGTAAGGTGAAGATGCACAAGAAGATAATTTGGATAGTAAATTTCTGTTTTACATATAAAATAACCGGCTAGTAAAATTACAGTAATCCCCCCCCCCCGAGATATTATATATAACAAACTCAAAATGCTTTGGTCTAATACTTCATTAATGGACGCCAAGTTCGAGTTTTACATTTATTCAATTTGTTTTTAAAATATTAGATTAAATATCAAACACCCATAAAAAATGTTATTTATACCTTAATCAACACCACAAAAAATATGAAACTAACCAAAGACAGATTGTCCAACAAATTAATTTATCACGTAAAAGCTCAGACACCAAATTTTACGCTGATGGCTAATGTGCGCGCGAAATGTGTTATAAAAGATTTACCAACAGTCCAACACAAACTTTATAAATCCCTTATTTATCTTTTTTTATTTTTTCAATGGCACTGAAAATTTTAACTTTAATCAGCCAGGAATAGTATCCATTTCACGTTCTATGATATTTACTTTTATACTACTATGTGTTTCATCCAGTTATTAAACAAATTTGGCCATAATTAATTACGAATCTCGTATATGGAATAACCGAGACGATATTTGTTGGTAATTACACAGTAATATTTATTTAGAAGTAAATTAAACAGCCACATTATACGAAGTAACGTTATCTGAGTACAGTAAATAAACTAAAGAAAAGTCTGTAATATAGCTATGAATGTAATTTACTTGTGCCAATTGGTGTACAAGGCAAGTCATAAATAAATATTCTAATGTTTGAGGAACGTGGCAAACCGCACAATGCGATGATGAAAATATGCGCATCAAGTAAAGTCTGTTTTTCATGTAGGAATACCTAAGCTGAAGACGGGAACTCCCAACCTTTGCCCAAGATTTCCTGGCGGTATAAAATCGCTATACGCTAACGGGAGCTCCGGTACATCCGAATGTAATTTCACACTATATGCCAATATAGCTGCTCTTCATTACCCATAGTACCCACATGACTATGAATCCATTCAGACCTCAATGAGTAATCCAGATCTCAGAGAGATCTGTTCTTGTCAAGTATTTGAGTATTAATGAGTGTGATAAACGCCGTTCGGCTGTTGCCCGACTCACAGCGTCTACCTTGACAGTTACACCAAGCTAGGTTGTCTGCGAAAGGGCTGATTATGCTTTGTGAGTTACAGCTAGCAGTCGCTAAGCCCTTATCCTCACGATGTGAGGGTGAAACAATGAATGGGTGAAACCAATGAATGATGCTGCAATAAAATACAAAGTTATAAAATTAGTACCCTTTGAGTGAAAATAGTGGTGATTGTGAATGATCTCGCTGTGGTAAAGAGGTTTGGAAGGATTTTCTTTTCTTAGGATAAGGAAGGTTGGTTTCGTAGGAATGATCGATTGTGAGTGATGGCGTAACGTGAGTCCGGGAATTGTTTGGTAGGCTTAACTGTTTTAGGAGTTGGTTTGAAGTGGATGGTTACATTTCCATTCCCCATCAGGGGCCGACCACGGCGCCAGGATTATCCTCTGGCTCGTAGAGAACCTAGTCGGTTGTCCCTGTGGAGTCCGGTGGTGGCAAGGGTAAAACAGAGTTTCTTGTTGGGGAAGGATTTTCCTTTCTTAGGATTTGGAGTGAGGTGGATACATTTCTATTCACCATCTGGGGCCGCCCCCGGCGCCAGGATTATCCTCTGGCTAGTAGACAACCTAGACGGTTATCCCAGTGGCGTCCGGCCGTGACTAAGGTAATAATGGCATGAAATGAGCGACTGTGGGTGAAAGGTTACCGTGTGCCTTCGAGAAGGTAGTCCGCGTCCACCAGGCTTCATGACATAGTGACTTTTTTTTTGCTTATAACTAGTGATGATTAACTAAAAACTAATGTTTTTTTATTTTATACTAATAACTAGTGATGTTTAACTAGGACTAATGATTTTTTTAAAATTGTTTTATATATTTTTAATAAATTTTTGGTTTTTTAATGGTTTTTTTTTTGTTTGTCACTATTCCAGTCTAGGTTTTTTGTATTTCCTCGTGTCTTCTGGGTCGTAACGTCCTAGTGATCTTATGATTGTGTTTGTGTGCGTGTCGCTTTGTTCGTAAAACTTCGTGTTTCTATCCCTGTATATCCCCTGTAGTAGTCTGCTCTTTGTCATAGTGTGTAGATAATCTTTTCTGGTGTAGCGGTTTGTCCCGGTTATAGTTCTGAGTACTTTGTTTAGAGTAGTTTGTAGTTTATTTAGTAAGTGTGCTGATGCGTAGCTCCAGGCTACGCAGTTGTATACTATGATTGGCTGAATGACTGATCTGTAGATAATTAGTTTGGTGTGTTCCGTTAACTGGTAACCTTTTAAAAGTGGATAAAGTTGCACGAATCTGCCTTTCGCTTTTGTGTTTGTTTGTTCTATGTGCTTTCTCCAAATTAATCTCTTATCTATTGTTATGCCTAGATATTTTACGCTTGTCTGTATTGGTATCTCTGTATTAAATAATATGAAAGGAGCTGGTGGGGTTTGAAGCCTTTTAGATATTACTAATGCTGCTGATTTGTCTGGGTAAACTTTAATTCTCTATTTAGTGAACCATTCCTGTAATGTTACTAAGTATCTTTGGATTCCTAGACTTGAGAAGTTTATGTTTCTGTTTTGTGCGTAAACCATGGTATCGTCTGCAAATTGCCTAACTTTAACTCTCGGGTCGGAGGGTATGTCTGAAACGTAAATGTTGTAGAGGTGTGGTGATAGCGTGGAACCTTGGGGGACTCCCGCCCTGATTGGGTGTGTTGGGGNTTTAATCTATCAGTGATTTGTTTTAGTCTTCTAAGTATAACTTTTTCAAATAATTTACTGAGCGTGGGGAGGAGACTGATTGGTCTTCTGTTTTGGGGAAACATGGGGTCTTTACCTGGTTTGGGAATTGTTATAACCTTAGCCAGCTTCCAGTCGTCCGGGAAATGACATAGGTAGAGTAGTGTGTTTAGTATTGTCAAGAGTACTCGCACTGCCCTTAGTGGTAGTGTAGCGTGTCAACCAAATGGATGAACAGCTACAAGAAAATATTTAATATTTTCGTGATTTTGTGCAAGATAGAAATTATATCAGCATATTTAATATAAACTGTCTCTAAAGTTATATCTTCTGATCTACTAAAGTTACCTATAGTCTTACCTTCTAACACGTGGTTGGTCAAAAATATTGTCTTTTGATAGTTACGGTGTTAAATATCAAAGAAGAAGACTAATATTATTGTGTTTATGAACTAAATACTTTGATACTTCGCTTTTCCCGGTGGATGATACCTCATAAACTTACGTACTCCTACCACGTGGTGTACGCACACAAAAAAATGTAAAATAATATGTCTATATCCTTACTTCTCATAAAAATAACAGTGGATATTAAATAAGTAAATTAATACAGATATATTATGATATAATATACTTATGAACAAGCTCACCCCAGCCAGATGTCTGCAGATATCATTCTTTTAAAACACGAAGTTGTCGATCATGGCCGGCTCTCGTGTGCCGTGGCTAGCTCAGCTGGTGAAAAAGAACTAAAGGTGGGGGATCGACTCCAAGACCTATTGCGCACACAGTGATACTGGTGGTCATTTGAAGAACTTGTGATTTGATTCATTTGTTTCCCTTTTCTCACCACCTTTATCCTCCTTTGTTTCTGCCTGTTTTTACATTATTTATTCCCCATTTATTCTTCTTCTTTTCCTAGCCAGGTTGAGTATATATATATATATATAGGCCAGCCAGAGATTTCAAATCAGAGTAAAGTTCCACAGCGAGTTGAGACAACCAGGAATATTCGCCCGGCGCCTACATGAAGGATCAGGGAGACTGCGGCGTCAGATTCACCACCTTCAGCCGTGACAACAGGATAATGGGTCACTCGACCCTACTCGCCGTAAACATGGACGACGGATTCTGCGGTATTAGTATCCAGTCATCGCCGCCAAGTCTCTACTACTTGGACTCTAGTAAAGTAGTCTAATTATGCAACCCTTTTTTAAAGAAAAATTATATTTTATTATTTAGAGAGAAGCCAAATTTTGTTTTGGGAATATTTCGATTATAATGTTTTTTTGGTTTAACTAATAGGTATCTCAAACTTCCGCATAGAAGTTCTTGCTAAGTTAAATTGTGTGTCATTTGGCACGTTTCTTACATAAAAGCCTCTGGCTTAGTATGTTAGGCGACTTAGTCTAAGTTGCAAATCAATACTACTTTGTACCGGATTAATCATGACGTCCTAAACGTCATGAACATTAGTTTTTTATTGGGGGCTACAACAGGATGTCTGTTTCTTTTGCCCTTTTTGGCTCAGTTAAAAGTGATACAGATTTTCTAGCAGAGTATTAGCTTAATGGCGCAACCCAAGGAAATTACCCTAGCTTCTTAGAGGGCTCCACGCAAATCATTTTATTTTTATATTTGCCTGTGACTAGGCTTTTGATTTAGTATTGGTATTAATGGATATCAACGTACTATATTACGCTCTGGCAGTACCATAGGGGAAAATGACCAGCAGTAGTACTTTAGTGACACCTGTTTCATGGCCTTCAATTAGCTGGATTTATCAGCTGAGGATCCATCAAGTTTTATGGATACCTGTTAATATTCAACTCTACTGAGTGAGACTGTGTAAATGTTATATTCTTAATTTGCTCTTTTCTAATTGTTCAATCATGTGAAACTTGTATTTATGACAATTTGTCTAATTGTTTTCTATAATAAATCTATTTTGTTAAAGTCACTCTGTTTTTCTATATATTGTATGTACCCTGTAGGGAAGAAGGGTACAGTAGGTGTTGTGCTATCTCGTTTGTAATGTTACCGTCTCCTGGGGTTTTATTTCTGGGAAGTTCCTGCATAGTAGATGTAAGTTCTTCCAGTGTGATGTCATCTGCCTGTGTGTTGTTTGGTTTAAATAAGTATTCCCTCACTGACATGGTGGCTTCCCTGGTGAAGTTTGTTTGCTGTGGTCTCTGGTTGGGTGTAAAATGTTTTTCTAGTGTGGTGGCTATGGCCTCCGCTTTCTCCGCGCTTTTATAGGCCACACCGTTTTCCCCGTGTATGGCTGGTACTGTTCTGATTCTTTTATCTCCCCTTAGTTGTTTTGTTATTTTATATGTTTTGCTATTGTCTGTGGCTGCCTCTGTGACATAAGTGTTCCATTTTTCTAACCTGATACATTTAACTTGTCTTCTAACCTGTGATTTTAATTTATTGTAGGCTGCCCTGTGTTGGGGTGTTCTGAAGGTCTGCCAGTCCCTCCTAGCTTCCCTTTTTTGGGCTATGAGAAAATCTAATTGTAGGTTATTTTTCCGGAGGTCATGTGTGATTGGTTTCCTCGCTGTACTCTGTTTGTAGGCCTGTTGTACGGTCGAAGTGAACAAGCGAAGCGATGCTTCGGCTTCCTCCGTGTCTCGTATGTGATGTATCTCCGGAAGTGTGTCTTCCAGTGTTGTTTTAAAAGTGTCCCAATTACATGTAATTTTGTTGTTAGAGAGCCGTCTTATCTCAATATCTGCGGAAATGCTTATCTCGCAGAATATTGGGTTTTGGTTTGAATCTAGTTCGTGTAATACCGTGAGGTCTTCTGGTGTGATCCCTATATCTGTTAGAACTACATCTATTATGTCTGGTTGTTGTAGGTAATTTGAAGGGTAAAATGTCGGTTCGTTTGGTGTGATCACTAGGTAGTCGTTATTGTCTGCGTATTCTTTTAGTGTGCGCCCGTTAGTTGTCGTTGTCCCACTGTTCCAGTTAGTGTGTTTAGAATTTAAGTCCCCTGCTAGTATTATATTCCCTGTCCGTGTGAGTTCGTCCAAGTCTTGTGTCTGTAGCGTCGCCTGCGGCGGTTTGTATATGGCCGCGAAAAGAATACTCCCCCTTCGTGTGTTGACATTTACTGCTGTAGCTTCTATTGATATTAAATCTTTAAAATGGTGTTGGTAGTGTGGGAGATTTCTTTTAATAAAGACCGCTGTCCCACCTCCTGTTCTATTTACTATGTCTGACCTGTAGACTTCATAGCCGTAAAAATAAACGTTTTTAGTGGGAGCTAAATGTGTCT